>JABSTQ010009592.1:635000-928070 GCA_013358835.2 Ixodes persulcatus | reverse complement strand
AGAACAAGACTAGCCTGAATTAGGGCTGTTTGCTTTCAGCGCACCGGAGGACGGTACAAGGCGGAACTTTATTTTTCGCTTGCCCGCACAAATCCGTGCCACCCACTAGTGTCTGCTGAGGAACGGAAATCGCGTGAGTACATCCTAGCTGAGGAAAGATGAAAGAAAAAAAGGCGTTGTCTAAATTTTGATTTTTTTTTTTGTTTTGTTCAAACAACACAATGTTAAGACACTGACAGAATGTCTAGATCATTGAGAATAAAAAAAAGAGTATCGCGAAAGAAGGAAAAGGCGAAGAAAGGTACGGCGGTAAGAGAAAAGGAAAAAAAAAGTGCGAGTGCCCGGATTTTCAAGAAGGATTTAAGTTGTATCAACTTCTACTTTCAGTCAAAAACTGTCTCTTTTCCGGCTCAGATGTTTTAGTACCGCAGTGAGGATTATGATTAAAAAGAAAATAAATCTTTACGATGGGGGGATTTGTGTTGAAAGGCACGGTGTAAGATATATATAGGTGAGGACACACAGAACGCCGAACGCTGTGATGTGATCAACCAGATAAAGTTCTCTTCGCGTACGCCCAAGTAGGCTCAGCCGACATTGTCTTCGCCGTCCAGACGGCGCTACTGAGGAAATAAAAAAATAAGTATTTTCACCCGGGCGCGCATTGTTTCTGGCCAAAGCCTCTGCTCTGTCCTTGACGAGCGCTGTCTCGAACATCGCGCCAGAGATCTCTCCGCTTTAACGCGTTCATAAAGCAGTGATTGCCTCCGTTGAGGCACGAAACAGCGATCAACTACGAACCGGTATTTAAGCAACACGCCTAGCGCAAGAGTCAAGTTCTACAGGATGCGAGGCACGCAGAAAACAACTTTAAACGCAAGCCCGTCTCCCATGGGGAAGCATGGGAAACAGGACCCCGGACAGGCTGCCAATGGATGGATGGATGGATGAATACGGCTGAGCCCTTTGGATCGGGCGGTAGCTTACGCCACCTAGCCATTTTGTCTTACCCTTTAAGCTTAGAATATTTAAATGTGAAAACTATATTCACTCTGTACTGAAAAGAAAGTGAGGCTATAAATCCCCCTTGCCATCAGTTAATAAGAAAATGCCTAGTTTTCTCTCGCTTTCTGCCACCATTCACTTAATCTTGAATTGTAATCTCTACTGTCTTGAAATCCACTTTCCTTCGCTGTATCTAAAACCCAATGACCTTATTAAATCTATGTTGTCTTCGGTATGCATAGGGTGAAGCCCTTTACAGTAGAGTATCAAGTGCTCAGCCGTCTCGTCCTCCTCTCCACAAGCAGCGCACACTGTGTCCATTTCTGGTACTTCGCTCTGTATGTTCTGGTTCGCAAAACACCTGTCCCTTGCCTCAAACAACAATGAGCTTCCCCTAGAATTGTCATAAATGCTTTCTTTGGCAATAACTGTTTTGTTTAATCTATAGCCTTCCAGAGCCTTCTTTGTCTGCATTCCCTGTAGCCACCGATCTCTTTCTGTGGCTTTAACTTCTTCTTAACTGAGACCTGCTCTTCCGTAACCCCACTATAGCCTAAAAACTTTCCTCTTAATTTCCTAGTGCGCTGTCTCCATTTTGTGTCTATACTCCTCATGTATAAATAGCTGAAAACCTTTCGTGCCCATTGCTCCCCACCCATTTGCCAATAGCCGGATATCGAGGCCCCATCTGGTGGCGGTTGCTTGCAACTAAGGTGAGGAGAGGCTTTTGTCTGGCAGCTTTGACGCGCACGGTGTCGACTCAAGAAAAGACGGTTTTCGTCATTTTCTCTTTCTTTAAGTTAGTGTTTTAGCCCTTACGAGCTGTTGAGCTGCGGCGAAAGCAAGAATGAACACCCGTATTCGTTGTCACCTTTCATGCGTTAAGAGATCGAGACGTCTCTGACGGACAAAAACGCGGAGCTACTAGAGCCTCAAACTTGTCTCAGCTACGCAGCAGCCAGCCAGAGGGCGCAAGTTGCGCTCCATCTCCATTGGAAGCATATCGCTTACAAGTCAATAAACCTGCTTCATTTTGGAGTGTTTCCTATAAAATTAGTATATTCCACAGTGACTTCGGTGGCCACTTTATGCGGAGATACTAAGAGCGTACACGTGATCTCTAAACAAGCCCACGCTTGAGTCAGTTTTTAACAATTGTGTTTGGGCGTGATCGACTTCGCTGCGTCCGCGCCTCTAACCACTCACAACGAGAGAACACATTAGCACCCTCTATGGGCTTTCACTAAAACACTTTGGATCTTTTATCTTTTCTAGTGGCCACCATTACAATCAACCTGGCCCCAGAGCTACGAGAACCTCAACGCAAGTTTCCTTTTTTTAAAGAAACCCATGTACCGACTAAAGAAACACCTAGTATACGCGTCCAATGGCGTAGTCACAGATAGATCACAAAAAGCACACACAAATCGCAGGCTTTCTACGCTCAGAGTTTTACAATTCGGCGTCAAAACTAATAAAAAAATGTCTGGGAAAATAAACATAACATTATGGCTGCAAATAACCCCGAAATGTCCCGTTAAGATTATTCGGGAGCTTCTGAAAGCTAATTTTAGCCATTCTGCTGGTAGGAAAATATGAAAATATCGATCGCAAAACCGGATAAGTTTTAATTTATTTTTTGCTAGATTAGTTATTCCCACTTTTGTTTTCCTACTTGCTCTAAAAATAATCAATCATCCCAATCTCCATTTTTTTAAAAAAAGCAAAAGCTTTTTTTTTAATAAAAAATGGAAAAAAAAACTTAAGGTGACTCATGTAGCAAGGATTGAGTGTCTCGCAGATCTCAGAATTCCACGGGACGCCGAGAAATACGTACAAATACAAAAGAAAGGTAATCCCAGCTGACACTTGATGCCTGCTGAGCCTATTTCTTCGCAGTTGCCTTAGAGACAAAGCGCTAGTCGCAGAGATACACCAATTTTTTTTTATGTTCTTTTTTATTTGCCGCATTATTTATGCACACGTCCAGCAGCGATCAGAATGGCGCGCCATTCCAAAAACGTCCACTGGGATGCGGGTATCACACACTAAAGTCACTCCGCAGGCTAAAGTGATAAAATAATCTAACGAAAACCGCCTGCTATCTTGGGACAATTCGGGCGTTGCCAGCGTATGCTGCTACGTGCGGAGAAGCAGCGCTGAAAATAAAGAGGTACGTGGCGGAAAAGAAAGGAGAAATGCATCTACCCGACACGATAACGGGGCCATGGTGTTTCGTCATCAGTCGTGTCCGCCCACTGCACCTTGCTAGCCTCGGACAGGTGACATAACAAATTGAGCACTAACGGCCTTGTCGTCTGGAAGGTGCTGGTGTATACCGTTAGAAGGCAGAAGGCTGCTAGGATCCGACGGCACGTGCGAAGGAAGGCAAGAAACGGAACGACACGGGTTTTCAAACTTTGTCTTTGAGTGGCTTCGCTGGGGCTAATTCGATCGTTTGCACAATGTGCTCCATTACAACGCGCTTTCAGTCTGTGAAGCATGTGCTCGGAAGACTTTCGGTCTTTGACTGCGCCCTGACGTACGTCGAACCTATGCAGAGCGCAAGTGTCGTCTGCTACTTTTCTAGCGGTTGTGGTGTTGTCAAAACGTCGAGCTCTGATTGGCTTCGATCGAAGGACAGGGAGTATACCTCAAAGCAAGCTGCCTTCAGGTCTACCCACTATCCTTCAATAAGAGGTAATCAGAGCTCGGCGTTTTGACGTCACTGCAACCCATGCAAAAGTAGCAGACGATACTTTCGCTCCGCGTAGAGGAATGCCACCTGCTATCTGGGGACAACCAAAATGGCGCGCGAGTACAAGAGAACAAACGAAAAAAAACTGGAGAATATGGGCGCTAGAAGAAGAGGTGGTACAAATAGTTACAAGAGTGTTCTGGTCTGTTTTATGAGAAATAAAGTTGTGATCATGATTATCGTCACTATAATTTAGGGACTTTACGAAGCACAACTTCGAACTCTAGGTTGTATCTCCCTTTTAAAGGTCGTCTCGTCACGCCTTATAGAAGGTGCTCAATTTTTATTCCGACATGATTTTATATATATCAAAAAAGAAAAGGTGACATTTGCACGGGCGTCGTATAGTTTCTATGTGTTTGTCGGGCTTGTAAGGCAACAGATAAAAAGATATTTATTGTGATCAGTATGCTAAGTAGCTTATATCTGCTAATTAGTGTTTTTAGTGCTGATTTTATATTTTACGTTGCAATTGTAGTCTCGACGTCACTTACCATTAGGGGCCAGTCCAAATTAAACAATTTTTTGAAAACGTAATGTTTTTTAAACATTCATAAATCAGTTCTCGCGTTTCTTTTTTGCGCGCGTTTCTAAAATTACGCACCAAAAAAAGTGACATTGTCGCTTTAATAACGCCGTCATTATCGCTGCAGCACGTCCTTGGTAAAAACGCACCTACATGTAACTCTTAACCATAAAATAAAATCGGTTGTAATTAAAATAAAAATCCCTGCATATTTTCAATAGTATTCTTTTTTTTTACTCGAACTTTAAACACAAACGTATGTTTTGCATCCAAAAGGAAACAAATATCTCTACGAAATAGAGGTTGGTACAAAGTTTTTGAATTTTTCGGGAACTTTATATACTACTAAATAATACCCTTTGAGTCTTTGGCAAAATTGCTAATTTGTATCTCATTCACACAGAAATAGAAATAAAATCTCTTTTTTTTAAACCCCAGAAACGAGCATTTGAAGTTTGAGGCCTTTTTGAGTGACAATAGACCCTTTTCAAAAAAGTACATCAAGCCCAACACTTGGCGGTCGCCGTTGCTTGGACACGACGCGCGTGATTGGATCCCGAGTCCTCGCCGAACGCTGACGCGACGCTCGTGTCCAATAGATGCTCAGATTACGTGCCCAAACAATGGCGGACTTCGATAACTCACGCTCCAGCTACTAGAGGGCACAGAGTCTTTGGAAGGGTCTACATAAAAGTGATCGCTGCTTCGAAATTTTGATAATCACCGATTTGACCCAAGATATTGGATCAACACATCCATAATAAACATTTGAACTAGTAACATGAACTGCAAGTCACAATAATTGTGGTTTTTTGTTTGTTTGTTTTTGCGAAGGCATTGAATATTTATTTATTTTTTTCTGAAAGAGACTGTTGGTAAAATTGAAAACGTGATGTCAATTGTAATCGGGGGAAGGGGGGGGGGGGGTGAGATAGTAGGTTGTCCTTAACGGGCTACGACAAGGTTTAATGGTGTGAAATGAATGCATAAACAAAAAAAAAAAAAAAAAAAAAAAAACTCAAGGCAACAAACAAAACAAAGAAACAAAAAGAAAACTTGTGAATTGGTAACTTTTTTTTAGACTGCCTGCTCGTCTCGCAAGTTGTGCAATATCTTACGCCCCGCCGCCGTGGAGACCGAGGAAAAATCAGAATTCTGGTTTTGTCATGAACTTCATTGACCGTTTTCTCAATTTCTATTTCTGAATTCAGAAATGACTATAATAGCACGCCGGGAATAGCACGAACATTCCTAAATTGTGTTTAACCTAAAAAGGTAAGAAAAAACAACTAAAAGTTTTAGGTCGCGATTTGTGAGAAACGCGCTGGGATTCTTTGTCTAATTGACTCGGTGACCTTATTTCGTTAAAAAGTTGGAGCAGGAGCGCCTTGTCTGCCAACTCCTATTTTTCTATTTTATTTTAATTCAACACTGGTCAACTTCCTTTTGTTTTATTTTGGTGACTTGCTTTCCTGAGAAGCAATTGTTTCAGCGTTTATTGTGATTCGGAAGCCCCTTCAATTAAGCGCACTTGTTGGAAGTTCCTCGCCTTTGTGGTCTAAGGCCGGCTTATTCAAAACCGACGAGTCGCAAGCACTTACCCTAATACCGAAGTTTTTCCATTTCGTAGAACTTAGTTAATTAAGGTTCTGTGTATCGAGAAACCTGCTCGCGGATCTAATCTCTTGTAATGCACATCAAGTTACCTAATCGCAAACTAAAACTCAAAACTTGGGTAAAAAAATAAAACTAATGGTTGGTCAGTGTGATTTGTTCGTTTTCTTTTTATGTTTGTACCTCTTGGACAATTTCGGCCTCTGAAGCGATGGGTTAAAAAAAATGTTTGCCGCATTTGGTTGTAAGAAATCTGTTTGCTTATTTTGTTATTTAGCAGTTAAAGCAGCGAATCATCCGTAGTCCCAATATTCGTTATATCAAATGTTTTAACCACATATTGATTTAACGGGATATTATTATTTATATTTTAACTCTTGTGTTAAACTATTTTATTAGTTATTAAGTTTAAACAAATTTTCCACTTCAATGCAAGTTTATTGAAAATTGCAGGACCTAGCATACAAACTGATTCTTCTGATTTATGTGAGACGGGTAGGACACATCCAGAATTATGTAAGTCGGGTATTACACATCTGGCCAACACTACTAAATTCGCGCCTAAGACTAATGTAACAAATGCGTTGCCCATTGTGGAATTCGCTTAACTGGTGCCCAAAATATAAATATATATGTAAATTATTCGTAGGATGACGCGACAGAGCAGCACGCGTCAAAAGAGCACAGCGACAAAACAGCATGCGTCAAAACAGCACGTGCGCGTTCCAAAAGAGCACAGTAATTAAACGGCGTGCACGTAAATGCATGCGGTTTTTTTTCGGTGTAGGAGATATTATTAGCAGCAGGCACCTAAATTAAGTACTTGCTGCTAAGATGTTTAGTACAACATGTGGAATGCCGTTACATTTTATTATCAACCCCACTATCTTCTATTACCCTGACCCGTACAGGCTAATCGAGGCCTTGAAAACCAAGCAATGCCTCCTGTAGGAGAATATGATTGACCCCATCGGGTTCAAAATCATACGGGAGAATCTCACAAAGACTACAGAACGACCTGTCCCTGTGTGACACACACGAATGACTCTTTTTGGGCTGCCGCTTTTCTTACTGCACGTAAGCATCTAAAATGAATGACGTTTACAATTCTTTGTAATGCCGAATTGAGAGCGCAGCTCTTGAGGAGGGGGAGGGGAGGGTACGGGGGGGGAGCGTCACGTGCGACGTCAAACGTGACGTCTCGTAAGACGTCTCACGTGACGTCTCCCGGGAAACTTTTCCGCGAATTATGGGACCCGTCCCATAATGCAATGCACAGTTACGCCGACGGCGACGGCGACGACGACGTCGCTGAAGCCGGAAACGGGCGCCTAATGCCTCATTCACACAGCCGGCGCCTCTCCCATCCCGGCACCGTCACGGGAGCACGCCGGGGCGGGGACGCGACGGCAGGGTGTCCGAACAGGCCGCACAAGCAAAGCGACGGAGGCCGCGACGGCAGGATTGGATTGGATCGGATTGCTTATTTATTCAACTTAAATTACAAAGTCAAGAGATAATTGTGCCTGAACATTAGTGCGCACGTTTCTTTTTTTTTTTTTTGTAAATTAAAGATTTGCGTCTGCTATTAGCGATTCCCGCTGAAAAAGGAACAAGGAAAACAACACAACAAGCGTTGGCTCACTGTTGGTAACCGAACAATAAAAAATCTTCCAAACTTAGCAAAACTTTTCTTTTTTGTGATTGGTCGGTTTTCGATGGGGGCGGGACTCCGTCATCCGCCGGGACGCCGGGACGCCGGTGCCGTAGAGCAGCTCCCTACGTCGCCCGGCACCCGGCGGGGCACAGCTTTCCGGCGAAAACCGGGCCGAAAATCCTCTCCCCTGACGGGAACGCCCCTCCTCGTGACGGTGACGGAATGGGAGAAACGCCGGCTGTGTGAATGAGGCCTAAGAGCTGCGCTTTTTCATGCACTTACGCGCGTGCTCTTCTGTCGCTCTGCTGTTTTGACGCTGTGCTATTTTGACTCCGTGTTGTCTTGTCGTGTTGTTTTTTTTTTTTTTGACGCGCGCTGTTTCGTCGTAGTGTTGGTTTGACGCAAGACCCTCTTGAGGCGTGCTGCTTTGTCACGTGCTGTTTTGTTGTGTGCTATTCTGTCGTGGTGCCCGGTGGTAGCTTCTGGAATATCTTCGATTTTGAAATGAATCCTCTGAAATTATGGTTTGAAATGTTATATTTTTTTAATTCTTTTTTTTTCTCAAAAATAGGTATAATTAGTCGTAAACCGAAACCTTGAGATATAAAAAAATAAAAAGACGAACAGTGCAACGCATTTAAAGGTTTTGATAATATTTCCAAACCAACTCGCCTGCATGCTTTCGTATTTCAGATGCAATTCATATGCTTAAAAACATGACGATGAATCACGCACTATTTTTCAGTTTACTAACAATAAAGTACAGCAGCCAAACGTTTGCTTGCTTAAGAAATCATCTAAAACCTTTGATAACGGACAATACCTCTTTTACCCTGTGTGAAAGTTAACGCATACAAAATCAAGCATTGAAAATATATTCCTAAAGTTTTCTAGCATAACTTTATATATTAGAAGCTATACAGTATGACAGCACTCCTATGTACTCCTTACTTTGATTCATCCACCTAAGTATTCTGAGCACTATAGGTCACAATTAGGAGAAAAAACGCCAAGCGACTGCTATATATTAAATGTGAAGGGTTCATCATGCATTGGAAACTCAGTAAGACTTATGACGTCTTTTTTTTTATGAAGAGGGAGGGGGAGTTATGGAAGGGCCGCTTTCTCAGCTGCTGCGTGATTTTCCCACAAAAGTTGGAAGAAAGTAGTCGAAACACACTGAAGTTAAACCAAAACGTTGGAGCTCTCTCGTTAACAAAAGCTAAAAATGGATCTTGATGTTTATCTTAAACCTGCTACCAAGAGGTCTGCTCGTTTAAATCATTCTATATAGCATTACAATCATATATCTTTCTAGAATTCATGCGTTTGAATATTTTTTTTTGTTAAAACGTGCATAGTCGTCACCGTTTTCTGCGAAGCTGCAGATGAGACATAATTTCCTGATTCACTATTTTCTATTTTGTTTCGTGTAAGCTGTATGATATACACAGGTAATATAATTTTCTGCTCAGCACTATAGACCTTTGCAGCACTTATCACCTCGGCAAAAAAAGCTGAGTCATTGAGCTGTGGACGCATGCGCAGCGTACGATATACCGCACAGCAGATCAACAGCGCATGGTCAGCAGGCGTTCCACAGCCCAGCAGTCAAAGATGGCAGCGCGCAGAAGGCAATCTTTGCATAGGTGTATAGAGGTTTGCAAGTACGGCCTCGGGGCTCCGCCATCTTTCTGCTGGTGTGGGAAGATTGTCTGATAGTCAAGCACCGCTGAGGCGTACCTATGGCCTCAACAATCCTTGACTGTCAGACGATCTACACACAAGAGCATCAAGATGGCGGCGCCCAGAGACCGTACTTGAAAACGTCTGTAGAAACGAAAATCGAGGTGCATTCAATTTCGTTCAAAAGAATGTCGAGATCAGGGTGTAAGATAGACAGGTGGGGAAACGAGAGCCAAATGAGCGACCGGATTGTGTCCCTTTCGGGTTTCTCTTTTTTTGTGGCGCCATCTATGTGGCGCACCGCGAACTCTCACTCCAGGTGGGCGACCGGTGGCGACCGGCTAAACCGACGGAGATTTTTTTTCTTCTCGCCGCAGCGCCATCTGTCGCAAATCGGGGGTACCCGCAAGCAGACGAGTACACAATCCGGTCACGGCATTGCTGTAGGCCTCTATGGGCCGTTTCCCCACCTGTCTATCTTACACCCTGGTCGAGATACACAAACGATAGTGCAGCACCTTTTTTCTTTGGAAAAGCATAAAATCGAAGCAGAGTTACTTCACAAAAAAAGACAAAGAAATTTGCCGGAGTCAATCCAAAAAAACTAGATTAACAAAATATTTTATACTTTCGAGGAGCCTCATTCGTCGCGCTTCAAGTACAAAATTCGGGCGTGTTGTTGTGTCCTTTTCTTTTCGAAGATTGGTTTCACTTCCAGAAGCCTTCCGGAAGCACCTTCGGGATCAAATACGTCCAGCCCAGTTGTAGTGATGTCGATATCGTAGTTGGGTTTCACCCAACCGGATGCGATTATGTATGTATGTATGTATGTATGTATCTTTTATTTCAGACACAAAAAAGGGTCTGGGGGGCTGGGGCAAAAGAAGACGAGTTGTCTTTTGACGAGGCTCCAGCCCCTTTTTACAGCGTTTGGTGTGGGTTATATCATAGCAGACGTTGAATGCGCTTCAACACCAATGAGCGCCCTTTCATCAAGACAGGGTTGAGTTGCATCTTTATGTTCAGCTTGTAGTAAAAGCGTTATTTGTTTATAAATAACACGGACATACGTCTAAACCGTGTATACTCAACACCTCCTAGATTGAAAAACAAAAAGCCGTATTGCTGATAGAGATGTCGTCATCAGCGAAGGCCAACGCTGGTCAATGATTGGACACGACGATTACGTCAACGTTCGGTTATAACTTGACTCGAAGCCGAGCGCTTACGCAGCACTCGTTTCCAACCTGTGTCCAGCGTTGGCCTTCGCTGGTGGCGCAAAAACGTCAGCACTAACGGTCTTGTCTTCTAGGTGGTGTGGGTACACTTCGGTATTGTTTTGAGTCGTGTCGTTTATGCGCTGGTTTTTAAACGGAAACCAAAAACAACAAAAACGCGCTGTTTACCAAAAAAAAACCAAAAAAACAAGCCGCCGCTTGACCTTACGAGGTGAAAAGGGCACCACCTGTGCGCAGAAACCAGGAGCGCCCGAGTTGACGCGTCTGCTCATGCGCCGTGCAGATAGCATCCCCACCGCAGTAGAGGAACGTCGGTGTCGCACATTCTTCTTATACGACCAGAACTATCTTTCATGACGGACGCCCACCCGCAGCTTCATAACCAATCGTTAACGCTTTAACTCCACTCCCGAGATTACTCGTTTAAAAAAAGGTGATGCGGGATTGTATCGCCATATATGGGGAGGTCACCTAGACACACAAACAAAAAAAGCCTTCTAGGTTTAATTTTAGGCAACAATAGCGCTTGCTTTCTTTTCTGCTTCGACGCTTTCTCTGGGCAACGCAGCCATGGCGCATCAGCGTGGCACGCGCATCCGCTTTGACGCACGAAACAGTTTAACAACGTTTGATCAATTTTTACTCGAATACAAACGATAGCGATGAAGCAGCTTATCTATGCGGTATGTTTAAGCGGGATGTCTTGGACGCACTTGTTGAGCAAAAAAAACCTTTTCCACCGGCGAGTACTTGCCGCGTTTACGTCGGCGGGATGGTCCAGTGTGCACAAAGAGGTATACGTAACGATAAGAATCCCTGGAGAAAAGCAACAAGGGATCCAAAAGACAAGCACAGATGTCCAAAACAAGCTAAATGACTGGCTCATGTGCGACTGAAAAAAATCCGCCTTGACTTGGGATCTAACCAGGGACCTCTCAATTTCCAGTGGAATGCTTTACAAACCGAGCTAACCAGATTTTTTTACTTTATTGAGCTAACCAGGAGTTGTCTGTCAGCGGAGCAAACGTGTTTTTGGATGCTGTCGCCAGTCTAAGACTAACAATGGTGAACTGTCTGCATTGCAAGGCTATGCTATTAATGTAATCAACGCAAAGCTTTTTGTAGATAAGTGTTTGTTTCTTGTCTTTCTTCTTCCCCTTCTCCATGGATTATGATCGTTATTATTGTCCGCCTCGCTGCACATTGCATTAATTGCGTTAAAACCAAACATTTGTGGCTGCGCGCGATTTGTTTTGAATTTTTGATTGTGATAATCTTGATGTCTCATGCAAGGAAGGGCTCAATCGCCGAGTCACTAAAATAAAATGTCTGCTAAACCAACATGGGGAAAAAAACAATAGGTATAACGAGCAGTAAAAAACAAAAGAAGGAAAGAGCATGACAGTGATTTTAAATACATTCCGCTGACCGGAGAAGAGAGCATATGGGGATAGAATCTGCATCTTAACCAGATAAGTAGTTTCCGAATATACGTCGAAAGTTACCAGAATTGTCTCTTGCACAAAGAAAATAAGCCGTCCTACTTCGACGTTGTAGATGTGGCAACTATTACTGCAATAGCTCAAGGGTACGATTGGCATTTTGAAAATGATTATTAGGTTTGACCCTTAGTAAAACAAGCCCAGCTGCGCAATGCACCTGAACATCATCAAAAAGTTTGAAATTGTTTTCAGTGTATGCTAAAAGACGAACCAAGATAAAAAAAGAAGTGTTACAAACATTGAGCGGGGAAAAAGAAGTAGGTTTGCTAACCACATCGACTTCCGGCTGTCAGGTGCAGAGCATTGCTGTGTGCTTCCACTTTGTCGAGTTGCAAGCGCCTCCCTGGGGCATTTGGAGCACAACAAAGAAGCAGTTACCCTGCAGTGACAATTAGAGTAGCTTGTTGTGCGGAAGTTGAAACGGTAGGAAGTGAGAGAGCCCCTCGGGCCGTCTGATGTCTCCGTTGTAGATGAGCCACTTAGCTATCGCAGTACGAATCCTAGACCGGGTGTTCAACGTTTATATACGCATTAATGACACAGAAACGCATTCCGGTATAATGTTCAACCAGATAAAAAAAAACATTAAAGACGTTAACGAATTCCTGTGACGCGAAATTAGATCGCAGCTCTTGAGGTATTGGGGAATTGGTATGGACGGACCAACGGACAAACGTTTGGGACTGGAGGTAGGGTAAAAAAGCATTTCATGCTTTAAAAATATCATTACCGCATCAAAAGACAATCAAATGTAATCCTAGGTAGTAATTCCACAAGTGAACTAACAAATGTAGCAAAATTAGTCTATAAGTAGAATTATTTGCATATGGTAGTCAGAACTGTATTGATCAATGCAAATTTTACTTGTGATATAAAGACTTGGGAAATTGAAGCTGAAACGTATCGATAGCAGTGATTGTGTCATTGGATATATCTTGTGAAGGCTGAACAAATATTAGTTTGTATTAGTAATGCTTTCAAACTGGCTCCTCGAAAGTTGTGAACAGGCACCGTAAACATTGCCGCCCGATAGCCGTGTCGCGTGTTTTAGCGGTTTGTGTCCACGACTGTATCTCTATCAACTAGCACAATAAAAAAAAATTATTGAAATGTTTGTGCTTTTGACGATCGATACATTTGGGCTTGCCTTTCCCGCCTAAAGCGTAGGTTTCCTAAACACTGTGTAAGGTTGAAGGTGACGAGAGTGTGTTAATACACCGCATTTTGAAATTACGTGGAGCGAAAGCTAGGGCTGCAGAACCCAGGTTATCCTGGGTTCCATGCCCACCCCGGCCCGTTTCTATCTGGATGAGCATCGCAGCGGTGTGCGGTCGTGTATCACTACTGCGGGGTGCCCGTTAAAGGCCCCACGCTAGCTACTGTACTGCAGGGGCTAAATTGCTCATCTACAGTGGGTAACTAGTGTCGCCATGTTCTGGCAGACTAACCTCAGGCTTTTTTCCCATTCAGAGTTTCTGAAACGCATGCTTTCTTTATCTGGTGTACTAACTCCATGCATTCGAGGGCTCCATCAGCGTCATTTTCTCATTAGAAAGGTTTAGTAAATCGCTTATAATTGTTGAATGAGATAGCGGTTAACAGTTCTGAAACTTTGCCATCTGGTTCGGACCTCTAGCACTACATTTGGACAAAAAATGAGTGTTCGGCGATGCTTAATTTATATGAAAAACAACCTTAGCTGTTTTTCGGACACAATGTATGCGTGTTTTGTTATAGTCGCTGTTATTAGCGAACATATTGGTATCAATTTTTGAAGAATATATTTATGTGTATTTGTTTTTCTTTCACTAACCATTGCTCTTCATTAGCATTAAATGCCGTTTCCAAAAGTGTTCGAGTCTTTTTGAAGCCCCGAAGTTTTGGTGAGATTGATTAATTATTTATATATACGATTTTGGTATAATAAAAGCCAGAGGCGAACGCGGAAACACTAGAAAGCGACCTTTTTGGCCACCGCAAAGTTCCTCTTTGACTGCCAGTAGACCCCTTACAAAAGTCTGCTTCAACGCCTGTCCGCCATTGTTTGATCACGTGCTCTGGCTTGTATTGGACACGAGTGCTGACGTCAGCGTTCGGCGAGAACTCGGAACCAATCACGTGCTTTGTGTCCAAGCAATGGCGACCGCCAATGTTGCTCGATTAAACAGGAACTTCGGTCGAAAACGAAACCAAAATAAATGACTGGTGTCACTTTAGCGGAACGAAATATGATCGCAGTCGAAATATTACGTCAAAGTAGAGCGGCGTACTCCACTAAAGCCGATTTTAAAGATTCGACCAGCTGCTCTTTAACGCGCGGCAAAGCGGGTTAGCTTTTATTCAAGGAACACTGGCGCAGCACCCCCTGACGTCACGTGGCGGTGGAGCTGCGGTTCTTTCCGCACGTTGTACCGCGTACCGCAGCACCACGGTGACGTCACTTCGCGGCCGTATGGCTTCAGTGTTGCCATCCCCCTAGCAGAGAGTTTCGGTTTTGCTGTAGACGCTGGAAACGAAATTTTTCGCCATGATATTGATAAAAATATGCGCAATAGCGGAAAAAAAATATTATACTCTGAAAATGAGGGACACTGCCTGAGCTAAAAACAGTCATAATCCAAATTTCAAAAATATTGACCTGCAGTTGCCCTTTAAGTTTCGAAAATGTTCTATTGTGATCGTGCACGCTTGGTGTCTCATTGTTAGCGTGTCATGTGTGAACAACCATTGAGTTTATCATACAGCTACCCTTTTCCTCAACAAGCAATCTCCCACTCTAAAAAGCATGAGATAAATATTACGCTTAAGTTCAATCTCCTCCGGAACACCTAAACTACCAATCGTGCGTATCACGATAGGAATCCCAAATAATAACAAAATTCCAAATACGACTACAATTGAAAAAAAAAACAAAAAAAAACTTTCAGCTTTTCTACTCTGGTAAAGAAGGAAGACCAGCGAAGCTGTACTACATAGGCCTAGAGACTTGTAGTGGGCTCACGGGACGGCTCGGCCTGGCGCGTTTGATGTCGACGCGGCGGTGGCGCTGTAAGCGTTTCCTCCTGAAACGTTCCAGCGCGCATTGGCCAGACCAGGTCGGCTAGGCGGCTCTTACCAATCGCGGGTATCGGGCGGGAGAAGTTTCAGGAGGAATCTACTGCTGCGCCTCCGGCGTTTTCGACATCGGCCGCTACAGCGCAATACACGGGGGAGATAGGGCGGTGAGCCCACTACCCAACTTGTAGGGCACTGTACCTGTACTATGGTAGAAATGAAGTAATGGCCGGCCGCAAGTCGGCAAGCCAGAGTGTAAAATCTGGAAAGGTGGCCGCCATCTATGAGCGACGGCGACAACCAGGCAACCGGCAAAGCGGTTGTCTGGTTGCCGCCGTCGCTCATAGATGGCGGTAGCTGTTCAGAGTTCTGTGTCGACATTTGTTTGCTGGCGGTCACGATACTCGGGAAACTAGCCCTCAACAACTCCGCTGTAAAAAAAATAAAAATATGTTTGCAGGGACAATGGTAAAGTGAAATGTTCTGCTGGTCCCCATGAAAAATTGCATTTCATTGGTGTAGCCGCATAATGAGCATCTTCGTTTTTTTGGGATCCTTTTATTGTTCTTCTTGATCGGCTGTCACTTCTGTTGTTAGAATGTCAAGTCGTATAATATTGATTTTTATCCGCATGTTAGAGATATGACTCGAAGTACCACTAGTTCGTAAAAGAAAAAACGTTACCTCGGGGTTTGATTTTTACGCGTAAAACACGTTTGTTGCCAAGGTTTATTTCATTTTCTGTGAAGAGTGTTTGGCGATTGTCGTCCCCAGGTTGAAGAAAAGTTATGTGCGTTATACCGGGTGTTTCTGCGAAGACTTTAAGAAGTTCCTAAAAATAGGGTGACTGATGATAGAAGAAACAGTTTCCGGGAAGAAGCATGCCAGCCACGGCGGATGCCAAGATCTGTAAAGAAAATGCTAGTGCGTTAAATAATTAGCTTAAACGTACCAATCAACGTTTTAATTCGTAAAAATAAACAGACTTTCGATGAGAAACTTGCCAAGCATCATTTAAAATCATTAAATCTACTAATTTAAAAAAAATATGACAAGTAAAGCAGCATTTGACGGAATTAAAAAAAAAAAAAACCGCTCCATTAGGACGCGTTTTTAGGTTCAACTTCTCATTCGCCAGCAGTACTGCCCCCTGTGGCCGATTTGCAAAGCTACCGCCTCGCCTCCCTCGTAGGATGAAGGCAGTGTTTTAGGCGTTACAGAAAAAAAGTAACGAAATATGTCACTGGTTCCTCGCAAAATATAGGAGAACGTTACAAACCTACGTTAGCTCGAAATAAGAAGGACGCTTAATCTTTACCGATAAAAAGTAACCCACGTTACTCTTGCGCTACGTTTTATTTATATATTGATTGTAACAGCGTTTTCTTGGGGAAAGCGTTTTTCGACACTAGGAGAAAGGTCGTGGGCGGTGGGCTTTTTTTTTTTTTTAAGTGGGAACATTTTGTCGTGGGGAAAAGACTGGCACAATTTCGAAGGTGCGTAAAATGAGTGCAATAATTAACGATTTGGCGCCTACACTTCGTTTCAGCTTAAGTTCAGACGTTGCCGACGCTACGAGCTACATGGAATCAATCAAGCAGTATGAAAAGCGCAAGCCAATGTGCCTTTTTTGTTTATCATTGGTTCAGCGATGATACAACACGTACAGAAGCATGACAAAGACTTTAATGGTGCCCTTTGACGCTCTGCGATCGGTTCCACCAGCTCGTAGCGTTGGTTGCGTCTTGACTTAAGGCAAAGCAAAGTATACAATAAAACTAACAAAAACAGTTTAAGTCTAGTTTTTTTTTTTAGTTTTAGGAAGAAGATGTCACCAGTAACGTAACTACGTTACCCGTTACTCGAAATGGGTAACGTAAGTACGTTACCCTTTTACTGTTTTGGAATAGTAACATGTAAGTAACTACGTTACCGAGAAGAGTAACGCGTTACCGGTAACGCCGTTACTAGTAACGTGTTACCGCAAACACTGGATGGAGGGAAGTATGCCACACGTGCGTTTGGCGTCTCGGCCACTGGGGAACGGGACCGCTGGCGCAAAGTTGCGTTACGACAGAAAAACGGAAACCTTGAAACACGTCCAAATTGCGCGTTTTTTTTCGGAACGCCGCAAAAACTTCTGTATGTGCCTCCCAAATTTCAAAAAATGAGTTAAATAAGTGGTTTTTTATTCTTCTTAGCAAGTTTCTAAATTAGAAAACAAAATATTTTAATATTAGTTTAAGGAGTACATTTTAGTTATGGTTTAGCTAGTTAGTATTTTTTTGCAATATTTAACGTCCCCCGTGGCTGGCAGTTTGTTCCCGGAAGGCGTCTTTCGTATTTTTCTCCACTAATCTACTTTTAGAAATTTTTGAAAGGATTCCTCGAAAAACTTGGTATGTAAAACACTCTAAACGTTTTTAATTATGCCTGCCAAAGTGGAGAACACGTAGGACAAAACTAGCAACATAGCCTTTGTTCTTGAAGGAAAGTATGCGATTAAATCAGTAGGTCTGTTACCGTGCTCACTTTAATTTTGGAATGTTTTGTCGGTAGTTGCGTCTTTAGCTTGGTAAGTCTCCTCAAGCGCTCAACCGTCAATGGCCGCCCCTTCCTTTTATCTTAGAAATGAAAAAAAAAAATTAAAACCTGGTATCGCGGACTGATATCTCCGCGATACTTCGAGGACACGGCAAAGGACGTCATGAAAAGGGCAAAGGACGTCGTTGGTAATTTGGATGCTAGCAGGACGTCATGAAAAATCTGCAACACTATAAAAATATCGAGAGAAAACAAAACATTTCCAATACAGTAAGGCCAACGCTGGATTTGGTACTCCCGATGATACTAAAGCAAGAAAAAGATCCTTCTTGCTGCAAGGATGCTGCGAGGATACTCCAAAGAAATAACGAAACTTTTGATGCGCTCTGCTGAAATTGTGAATATCTCCTCAATACTAGTTATTCGTGAAAAATGTGCAGTTGCCGCAAGACATGAACCGCTCTCAAAGACCATCAATAAGAAACCATACAATTCCACGAAGACCAAATCCGATTAGGGTCCTGTAGGACGGCGGTCGAACTAGGCAAAAAATGACAAAGGAAATCTACTATCGTAAAGAAACGGAGTGCGTTGAAGAAAGGTAGTATACGACTGTAACAAGACACCCTGAAAAAAGCCTTTTCGTTTCAACGGCTTTACGATTTCCCCACCCTTACCGTTCAGCGTTGCTGTGTTAAGGTGGCAAAAAAGGAAGCAGGACGCGCGAAATCGTAAGCGCTGACATCGCTGGTTTTCGTGAGAAAAAACGAGAAAGAAAGGGACGGAAATGTGGTGGAGGAAAGCAGACAATATAGGCCGGGCATGATCGTTTTGCCAGGACGAGTCGGGTTGCTTAGGGGCATGCAAAAAGTTTTGCCTTCCCATAACACGTAACGCCGCCGTTTTCGTAAAAATAAAAGCTAGCGAACGACTGGTCGATGCAGGCCTTACAAGTGCTGGTTTGCTGCGTCTTGCTGCATAACAAAGCGCAGCCAGCAATATGGGCCATCGTGACCACCAATGTCTGCGTTTATGCCCCGATGTTCCGAGGCAACCGAAATGAATGGGAAGATGGTGAAATGTATACTTCACAAATAGATGAACTCAGTGGGATGCGGAAACCGGGACGAATGATGATAGATTGACCTGGATCTAACGCGCAAACGTACCCATAAAACCCGATTTGAACGTAAAGACGGTCATTTGAACAACGTCTCGTTTAGGAACAGTTCGTTTGAACCGGATTGTTCGAAATTGCGCGATGTGTAAAGGAAGAA
Organism: Ixodes persulcatus; assembly: GCA_013358835.2. Lineage (NCBI taxonomy): Eukaryota > Metazoa > Arthropoda > Arachnida > Ixodida > Ixodidae > Ixodes > Ixodes persulcatus. The sequence continues at coordinate 909,209 of JABSTQ010009592.1, read as the reverse complement.
AAAAGAAGAAAAACGAAAAGAGGAGAAGCAAAAAATTAGGTATTTTTCTTATTGCCCGGCCGCGATAAAAAATATAGACCTTTTCAAAGATTGCGCCCTTTTACGATCGATCTGAAAATTCTGCGAAATGGCTTGCGCAAAAGGCACAATACAAAGGGCAAGCCTATCAATTGTATTCAGTCCCTTGGAAGTGAGTATCATATCAGTTTTAAATTTGTAGAGTGTTAGTGTTTTTTCGTTCTTCATCGTACGCCACTTGGCAGTATTCTCAGATCGAGCATAAGAGGCCGGAATTTTGAAGAGGTCTATAAACGTCGACGTTTTTATGACATCCCGCATTTTCGTGGAAAGTTTGACATTATGAAATATTCGACAGAAAGTCGAAAGCTAACGAATATTTTATTTTGCGTTTTGTGGTTCGATCGGATCTCCTCGTGCTGCTGTTTAGAATTTCGCTTGTTCTATGGGAATGGGTGGCGCATAGAAATGCTCTACGCGGTCACGTGCTCAAAGTGCAACATGGTGACTGATTGGAAACCAGCATTAACTCTACCAATGAATCTTCAGACTTCATATTTGTATAATTCATTATTTTTAAAGCTCTGCCTTTTATTTATTTATTTATTTATTTATTTATTTTACCCTCAGGGCCAGGGGCATTACAGAGGGGAGTGGTAGAAATAAACAAAATAAACAACCTGGAACAACAGTAGAACAAAACTTAGATAATGGGGAATACATGGTTACTAACACTTGTACTAAACAGAGCACAATCAACAATTGATGCAAGTGATGAAGGTAACTGATTCCATTCTTTTGTGACTCTCGAATGAATGAGTTGAACTATTTATTTTAGCGGCAAGATGGAACGCCTACTTTGTGCTGGTGATCTAGACGAGCTGAAAGGAATGATGGTGGGTGAAGAGCTGATTTCTGAGAACCGGGTTGTGGTGGAATATTTTGTGCAATATGACAGGAATACCGACTTGTAAGCCCTTAGATGGGGGGAAGAATGACGAAGATAACAAGACAACCAGAAATCTTGTTGTCGTTGTCCTTTCTTTTATTTTCCCCATTTCAGGGTTTACATCCACGTCGTTTTCGAACCATCGCTCGTCTGCACCCTTTCACTTCTAGGGAACACATTACCTCTGTTACATGACATTTAGATTTAGTTTTTTTTATTGTTTTTTCGCTGACGGAGCACAACAAAACAAGATTGGTAATGAGGTGAATCCCACACACTTGCGAACACCGTTTTTGCGCTGTTCGCGTAACAGAAAAATTCGGCCAACACAAACTTTTTTTACAAGTCGTACAAAACATGAATGATTGAGCCATGCTAGTCTAATTTTCAAAGAAAAAAAAAAGTTAACATGAAGATCAGACGTCAAACGACAACGGAATTGACAAACAAGAAGTGCCCCCCCCCCCCAAAAAAAAAAAAAAACAACAAACAAAAAACAAATAGAGGGCTATTTTTTTCCCGAAAAAAGAAACCATGGAACACCGAACGCTCATTCTCCGTCCAAATGTGGCCCTAGAGGTCCATAACAGATGCCACAGTTTGAGAACTAACAGTTATTTTATTCAAAAGTTATAACCGATCTTCTGCAATTTTCAATAGGAAAATGGCGGCCGATGGACTTCTTAAAATACATGAAGCTGAAGGCCGCCAGTTACTGAAAACGGGCAAAAACAAACCCCATTTTTCATTGAAAATTTAAAAAAAAAAAATCACCTATATCTTTTAAACAAGGTAACGCTTAGCTCTGAAACTTTGGCATCTGATTAGGACCGCTGGCGCTACATTTGAGGGGAGAATCAGCGTTTGGGGATACGCAGTTTATTTAGGCGGTAAAAATGCACTGTACATATTTATTTATTTTATTGTTTTGGGGGGTTGGGAGGAGGGGGTTAAGGGGATCACGTTGTAGATAAGCTCGTTATTTCCTCAAGGCAGCATGCTTATCGCATATTTCTTACGCCGAGCGAAGTAGTCCTACAAAGTTCGAATGACATAAAAAAAACGGAATTTTTTAGTTGGAGGCGTGTATGTTTTGATAGAATATTACAATGAAAAAATCTTTCATTTACGTAAAGGTAGCTTTGTTCGCCACGTTCTTTGTTATACTGTCACGAATGACAATTGATGAGGAGGCGAAACACTGAAGCGAGCTAAACGTTGAATAGGGCGAACCTGTGCCCAAAACAAAATAGGTTGAGCGGACGACAACAGGCGTCGATGGCGGCGCAACAGCAGGACCGAGCGCAGGCCAAAGACTCCCCCGTACGGAGCGGCGCATTCTTCTTTTAGGCCTTCCCCGGGGTGCCTAGAATAATCTGCCTCGATCCTTCTCGAACTAAACATTCTGAACACAAACAAGCCTAGACGGTTCTCCAACCTTCTCGAATCTTCTGCTTACATATAAAGAAAGGTAAAAGGATGTGCAGCGTCGGGAACCGAACCTGAGCCACCCGCGTGTGAGCCCAGCGTGCTGCCGACTCGGTTACGGAAGCGCGCGCGTGGAAATCTTTAGGCCGTAGATTTTCCGGCGCTCATTTGTAAGTCAAAGATGGCGATGTTTTTAGTGTTTATTTATTTTTCAGTAAATCGGTGAATTTGGGCAACTGGTTACATGCGGACGCTAAAACAATAAAAAAAAATTAAGAGTTCAGATATAGTTTGCTATGTCTATAGACCGTTAAAACGCTTTAAAATTATCACCACACGACGGTATGCTAGCAAACTACTGACAACGAGTTGGTTTCTTTTTTTCCCGCTACCCCCATTACTTCTCCGTCTGACGACAAACATCAAACTGCTTTGAAGGAAAACGTTTCCGTATAACGAGGAATGAAAGTTGCTCTTTCTTCTCTAGCGCGAATCAATCGAAAACGATCGCTGTTGTATAGTTTTAAAACAATGTTTCCAAACTCGGACTTGGATAAAAACAACAACAACAAAACAACAACAACATCAACAACAATCACAACAACAACAACAACAAGAACAACAAGAACAACAACACCAACAACAGTATCATTGTAACCTTGTTACTGTCCTCCAAAGTTAGCGATTTCGTTTATTTGCGAACTGGCAGAGTCGTAATTACACGGCTCATACACCATTAAAAAAACGGTTTTATGGTTAGGCTAGGTGGCTCAAGCTACCGCCCGATACAAAGGCTAGAGCGATTAACATCCATCCATTCATTCATTATGTACACATGTACGACATAATATCTGCGGACACGAATCAAGCAGGCTCAACACATGTGTTTGCTTCAATCAGATGTGTGCTTCGACAATGTCTGCAAACATGTTTTTTATGGCCAATCGGACAGGATTGTGATACAGGAAAAAAAAGCTTGAGACAGTGTTTGAAGTTTTATATAATGTATTAACGGTGCGAGCGCGGTTTAAAGGGCCCTGCAATCATATTTGAGCGTCTAACTTTTTTGCGGTTTCCACGTCTCTTGGGGTTCGGACAAGCCAGCAGGCACGGAGAGAGTAACTAAATATCAGTGCGTCATACTTTAACCGGATGACGCGGAAACCTCCTCCATCTACGGGGGCGCCCCGCGGTGCCGAAAGCGTGCGATATGTGGTCTTTGGTACTGTCCTTACTACTGGTCAAAGCCCCTAAAAGCTTCTTTTCAGTCGAAATACAGAATATAGGTGGTGCGAACCGTTTCAATTATTGATGAAAGTAGTTTTTGTTCGGTATTTTAGATCAGAAAAGAAACAAAAGCAGTTTATAAATTACGACAACAAGAAATGACCCGTCGACTTACCCGCCATCAAGCGGTGGAAAAGGCGGCGCATACTATACTTCGACACAACTTTTCTTGGCAATGCAGTGGAAGGTACAGGCACGCGTTCCCTCTCTCATTTTGAGTGCAGCAAAGCTGTGCGCGGGCTCTCCCAACACCACCTAGAGGAGAAGGCCAGAACACGCCTCGAGTGACGTCACGGCAGCAGGCTGACGTGCGCCGCGCTATAAGCTGAGCTGAAGGCTTCGCGCGTAGGTTTTATGTCGTAGAAACGCAGGTTTTCGCACTATTTATTTTTTATGAGCTAACATGAGAGCTGTGAACGCCGAGTGATTTAAAGAACCAATTTTAGAACGCAGGAAAATTATTATAACCTACAATTATCGTAGTGAAATACAAGAAAGTGATATCTTGAGACAGATGTGTTGTTTTTTTAAGCGATCAACTGGGTGGTGTAGTTGTCTCTGAACGACATGGGAGTTGTATAAAAGAAGAACCCATGTGAAATGGCAATAATCGAAGTAATGGGACTAGATAATGAACTAAAGTAACAATCGGATAAATGATGCAGAGGCATTCATTTAATTTCATTTCATTTTATTCACCTCAAAGGCATCTGAAAACGCATTACATGAGGGGGATTCAAAAATAACAGACAAAAAAGTAATTGAACTTAAAAAATAGACACCAACAAAAAAAAATCACACACAAACACACACAAAAATAAACTCTTATTAGCATGTTATTGTTACGATGCAGTTTTACAAATCAAGGTTCACGTAAACAAATTAATGCACTTCTTTTTAAATGAAATGGGATATCTCTGTGTAGTTTGTTCCAGTCAGTGGGGCAAAGTGCTAAGGAGGAAAAGAGGAAAGTGTAAGTATGGCACTGAAATGGTTCCATCTTGCAGGAATTATCTAATATGGATTATGTAAAATTGGCAGCCCAGCACTAAGTAGATTGAAAATCGTAATCTAGGTAATATACAGCTTGAATAAAACACAATCAGCCTATTTTTCGACTTCTTTCTATATTATGAAGATTTATGCTAGCTTTTAAAAAGGAGACACTAGTTTCGAATGAATAATCACTGCATATAAATCTGGCTGCTTTGTTTCGAAGATTTGAGCCTCGAGATTAGGTAGCTTAGGTGTGGATTCCAAATTATGCTTGCATATTCTAATTTTGGGAGGATAAATGTTTTGTATGCGAGTAGTTTTGTTTCAATGGGAGCTAGATTCCTACTGAAAAATCTCAATTGCATGAGAAATTTCTGTGTCCAATAAACACATATGAATCAAATGAGATATATAGGAACATATAAGATCTATATAAGATATATAAGAAACTTGTAAAAAGTTTCTTATACGGTTCTTATATATCTTATATAGTTCTCAATAGTTCTTATATATCTTGTATGATTCATGTGTTTGTTGGACACAAGAAATATCTCACACAAATGGCTTTTTCACAAACCAAGTGTTTTTAGTGCACTATTTGTTATTTGCTCAATCCATGATAATGAGCCCGTAAAATACACGCCCAAATACTTGTACAACAATGAGTGTTCTAGTGGTTGTGAAAGTAGTAAGTACTGGGTTAGTGTTTTAGTGGAGGACTTAATTATGGACATTTGTTTGCATTTACGTGCGTTAATGTTCATCTGCTGTAGGGAACACAATGATGATATTCTATCTAAATCGTCTTGGACAATATTGTGATCACTATAAGTGTATTAATTTCCTGGTAAATAACTCAAGCATCAGGGAAAAGTCTAATTGTCGATTTAATTGAGGATGGTAGGTCAATGACATATATTAGAAACAATAGAGGCCCGAGTACACTACCCTTAGGGACACCTAATGCAACAGCAACGAGACCGAAATTGCCAGACATGTATAAAAGTAATAACATTTTAAAATTGTGATGTGCTGGTTTGAAAAATGTATTGCACATAGTTTGAAAAATGTATTGCACATATTTTGACAAACTTTTCTTAGTCCTGTGATAAATCTGTCATAGGTTCAGCAATTCAATAAACTCTGCCTGTTCAAATATAGTACTCGTTTTGCAGCAAGCGACCTATCTTATCTGGTTACTACATAAAAAAAAAACACCTGTAACCTATTTCTTGGCAATTTCATAATGTGAAAACTTTATCTTTGCAAAGAAAGTACCGTAATACCCGAGCGTTGCCCCATACGCTGATGTACTTCAGTACCGGGTCTGTGAAACGACACAGTTAGGGCGGCTAAAAACAAGTTTTGTACACAAAGAGAAGTGGGCATGGGAGCTTCATATTCAAAGTTGCTTGCATTTACAATACAGAAGTAAGTCGTAAATAAGAAAGTGGTCACCTTTTAACACTCCGAAGCGAGCCTCCTGGTATCCATAAGTTCTGCAAATATCCGTCTTGAATTAAATTGATACACAAGCATCTTAGATGCTGTAGATTTTGTGACACCGAGACACACAATATCTGTGAAGCATGTCGGCATTTACGCTGTAGCACCACAAGATATCTAAGACGCTGCTACAAGGACACCGACTATCTGCACGCACACACACACACACAGATTCACCGACTTCAGAGAGCAGTTGCCTTTGCATGAGGATGAAGCGCAAGCACGTTGTTGGCCGGACAGGAACTAATTTGTTTAGCGTTGACCCCTTAGCTTCTTTTTTTTAGATTTTGCACTGGCACTTTTCGTATTGTTGTCCTTGCAACAAAGGTTTCTCAGTTGAATGTTTTCACTGCAGTCCAACACATGCTTCAGCTCAAACTCACAATGGGTTCACCATCCCAGGCATCAGACGTACTCTTCCTTGGTCTGAGTTCGCTTCTTGACATCTGTGACGGTTGGCAGCGAGTGTCTTTGATTGCAAAGTTTCAGCTTTCCATTTCTTTTGTTTGGCATTCTTGGCATTCGCTTTCGTAGTCATCCTTGCAGAAACTCAAATATTGACACTTTCACATCCAGTTTTCCGCCAAAGCGCAGATAAACAACATCTGTACGGAATGACAGCACCAGTGGACAACACCGACAATCGAAAAGCAACGTTCACGTTCACACACGAGGCCGCGGTTGTGTTGTATTCGAAAATGTGCTCGATCTCACTCGAGAGTTGAATTTCCGACCCTCGGCGTCCGAAAACCTACTCGCTTCTAGAGTTGTTCTAGTTGATTCCTCCAGCCTCATTGTCACGTGACCCAACCGGCAGGAGTAACTAAAAAAGCCGTGGAAGAAAGGAACGCGACGGACGACCGTTGGGGAGAAAAAGTAAAAATGGAAAACAAAACGCGACGCCGTGGCGCCTTTTCTTTTCATTTTTTTTTTGTTTGCATTGCGTCAAGGGTAGAGAGAGAGAGGAAAAGTAAAAGAGAACGTGCATTGCAAAGAAGCCAACTGTCAAGGGGAGCCTTGCGGAGAAGCGCACTACCAGTTCAGCCTACTCATGCCGACACTCCTTGAAGGGAGAGAGGGAAGCGCTACGGCCTTAGCTCTAGGTGGTGTTGGCTCTCCTCATCTCCCTATTTCCGGGGAGAGGAGGAGAACCCGCGCACACCCAAAATGGGAGAGGGAACGCAGGCCTGTACCTTCCACTGCATTGCCAAGAAAAGTTGTCGCGGAGTATAGAAAGGTGTAGTGGGATCAGGTACCCACGAGCGGCGAGCGTAGAAAAGTTCCGGATATAATGGTGGAATACGCCAAAACAACGAGGACGAAAACGAGGGAAGAACTAGACAGGACCCTCGTTTTCGTCCTCGTTGTTTTGGCGTATTCCACCATGATGCAAAACCAACTAGCCCAACTAGCCATCCTTTTCCGGATATACGCGGCGACGCTGCGCTCGTATTCGCGACTCCAATTCACTATAGGTGGCGCCACTCGTTTTCTGAAATGGCGGGTTTAGTGAGGGTCGGAGATGCCTGCCGCTGCTGAGAATGTCTAGTGTGCTGGCTTCACTGAGCGATACAAATTATTTCTGGTAACACTAGGAAGCTAGGGTGTTATGAGCGCAGGTCACCTTTTTATGGTGAAAACAAAAACGATATTTAGCGTAATATTTAGGCCAGGAGGTACGTTTTAATTCCGGAGCGAAACCGAAACTAACCTTGATTTTGGATTTAGATTGTTGGTGCCCTTGTGCCTTTTCCTCGTCAGAGAGTTTTAAAAGATTTCAAGGCACTCGATCGGTCCTAAGAAGGCGCAAGTGTGTGAACGGGCCATTAGGGTGAACCGAAGCGGACGTTACGAGCCAAGCCAGCTAACCCTGCGATGTCAATGTGTCACGTGACTCCGAACCGTCACGCGTCGCTGCGCCCCCCCCCCCCCCCCCCCTGCCCTTCTCTCACAATGTCATGTGACACTCAAAGTGCGCGGGATATGCTTTGGCTGGCTTGTAGCGCCCTTTGCGACCCACCTAAATGAAAAAACAGAGAGCAGAGAGTTCTCGAGAAAAGGGAATCTTGTTTGTCGGCCCGGGTAAACAAACTACCCTACTAAGAAAGACCATTTGGCAGCTGTATGAAAGTAAAAGCATTCATACCGGTAACATTATAGCCATACCGGTTTACGTTTGAGCCATACCGGTCACCAGATTTGGCAAACGGGACACCTGCTTGTGCAAACAGATCACTCGTTTTCGCAAACGTGTCACTCGTTTGGGCAAACGGGTTGCCCGTTTGTGAAAATGGGTGACCAGTTTGCACAAGTGGGTTACCGGTGACCGCATCGCAGAGAGCTCCAACTCTGTAAGAATGTGACGCTAAAGATTCGAACAGGTAGTCTTTCTTCCTTTCTTTTTTTTTTAAAGCGTGTGTCGACTTTTTTGTCTATAACTCACGAAGGCGAGATCACGCAGTTGTAAGGCCGACACATGATTGGTACAAGAGGAACAGTAACTTCGATAATGGTGTCAGCTTAGAGGAGCAGAAACCATATACATAATGCATGGTGTTTTTTATTTTAATTTTTGCTAAGTTTTACAGATTTGTTTAAAAAAGCCGTGAAAGCTACATTTACGCGGTTTTTGCGAGTATGTTATAAGGCCAAGGGGACATCGTATAAGGTGCTAATCGTAACGATTAGACGGCTAAGTAAGTAAAATTCGTTGATTAACCTTTTAATTAGAAAAAAAAATAGACATATGGTTCCAATTAGATACTTGCTGAGCGTCATCGAAAAGCGCTAAATGAAACCTACTTGGGAGGACAGAATGCAGGGGCAGCATTCTACGGCGTTCCGTGAAAACGCTCCATTTGGACGCGTTTCTAGGTTTCGGTTTCTTATCGGAGGACATCTCTGCGCGCGCAGTCCTGCTCCCCAGTGGCTGAGACGCTCAACGCACGTGTGCCTTACTTCCCTCCATGCTACGAGGGAGGCAAGGGAGTGGCTTCGCGCCGTGACCATCGGGGAGCAGGACCGCGGGTGCAAAGATGCGCTCCGATAAGTAACCGATGTCTAGAAACTACGTCCCAATAGAGCGTTTCTTTAGAACGCCGTAAAATGGTGCCCTTGTCCTATATCTTCCTAGAAAGACATGATTTAATGCTTTTCGATGATGCGTAGCAAGTTTCTAATTGAAACCATATGTCTTTTTTTCAATAATAAAAAAGTTAATTAACAATGTATACTTATTTTACGAGTGATTGTTACAGTTAGCCTCCTATCCTTTGTACCCCCGGCCGTAAAACTGACCTGCAGAAAGTGCTTAAGTGCAGCTTTTGTGTTTTTTTTTTTAAACAAATATATAAAGCTTAAAAAAAACACACCCTCTATAGCCTTCAGCAACGTCGTCATTGCGTAATAGCCCATCGGGTGCGCTTCCCACTCGATAAAGGGTGTTTGAGGTTTCGGGAGTCTCTGTTCGCTCTGATATTCGATCTGCGGCAATAATTATCTTCTGCGAACATAAACAACTTTGCCATTCGCCCAAGGAAACTGCTACATTGTTTTTGTGGGGTACCGTCGTCTGCCATTATTATTATAAAAAATGAGGTCCGATGGTTAGGCCTTAAAAGTTAAAAACTAGGCTAAATCAGTATCAACAAAATTATCTCATAAGCCCACTCGTGCTCTTTGTGTTGCACAAAAACAACAATTTCAAAAAGACTCTACCATTATTTGTTTAATGTTTTTTTTTTTTTTTGTTCGATACTCTTTCATTATTTGAGCCACTTGTGGCCCAAAACATTCCTTACCTTCTGTTGTTTGTTTTCGATCTTTTGCTAACCTCAAGGTTCGACACTATTCACACCACCACCGTAGAAGTTTTTCAATCTTCGCTTTTAAAATTCCTATAACATGCACAAGACATAGGTCCAATAGCCCGCAGAATGTAATGGACATGTGGGTTGTACTTGATGTATTGAATTACGTAAAGTAACATCATATTATTGTAGCACAAAACAAATACGATGTAAATTCAAGGAATTGCGTATAACATTTATATCCGCAAAATGCATATAAAATGGCTCAAAATAGCGCACTGTCAGTTAAAGGGGCCCTCCAACAGTATTTGAGCGTCTACTTTTTTTTGCGGTTTCTCCACGCTAGTGGTCCCAGAAACCCAGTGGACAACGAAAGAGTTTAAAAATATTAGCGCATCATATTTTAATTTGACAACTCGGAAACACCTCCTCCGACGGTGGCGCCGCGAGGTGCCGAATGCGCGCGCATTACGGCGCTCTCTTTCACTATACGTCACATTCACTGGGTTTCGTGATTGGCGAGAGCCGTCCCAGAAATTTTGAAGCGGAATAAAGTATATCACACGCTAACCGTCATTATTTCTCTAAAAAGTCGTTTTTATTGCGCTAATAAAGTTGAAAACTAAAGTTCAAAAAGGGCGAAAACAACGCCTCACGCCTCGTCGCTCATGCGCGCCTCCCAGCGGCGTAGTACTGGTAGTACCTCCTACTCGCCGAGGTGGCTCCGGTGGCGGAGTTGCGGGAGACGAGGCTTCCGCGGCTGTCGAAGCGGACTCGTCGCGGCGCTTGCGTGGTGTGCCCTCGCAAGGCGCGACGCCCAGCTCCGCACTCCTTTTTAAGAATTCGGCGCTCAAAATCCGATAAGCCCGGTAAATTCATCGATGGTGCCAACCCGATTCCAAAGCTACGGTGGTTGCAGCGAGGCCTAATGGCCGACCGGGCCGACGGGCAGTCAACCAAACTCGCGTCCAATTGGCCAACCGCTTTGCTCCAATCGCTAAACTGTTTCATTTTACGTCATGAAGCGCGATGTTTTGCTTATTTAAAGTTGTTTTCTGCAATATTTAATTTGCTAATAACTCAGAAAATATTGCGAATTTCTGTAATATTTTTTTTTGTCGGTGTTCCTGCTGTCATGGAGCTCCGTTTCAGCGCGAACTTCAAACCAGTCAAAAATTGTTGGTGGGCCCCTTTAAGATGTATACTTGGGGTGCACTTTTTCTGACACATACATGGTCTCGTTATCCTTAAACCTGCTTCCTTCACGTAAGTGCGTCTGCCGTTGAGCACAATCTAAATAAACGGGCGCATTTATACACACGAAAACACCCAGAAACCTACACGGACACCCTGACACTAAGAAACTCATACACACAGACGTATGCAGACACATATTGATACTTCAGCATAACAAACAAATGTACGCTAGCCTACGTTCGCACACACACGCACGCATTCACAAATACCGAAAACATGTGCATTCACATCAGCATGTGATTGGAGATATTACACGTAAGTACCCAAACATATGCACAGCTTCACATGATTGGTAAAATTCACGTTCACATAATTCATACATGTACAAGTTACAAAAAATTAAGTTATTGAGTTTTGTCCTCAAAAACAGTTTGAATAGAGAAGAAATTACTCAATTGGAAAGTAATTGTGTAAATTACTGACTACCATAAAAAGTAGCGAGTCACTTTGGAAGTTTCTTTAATATTTTCTTATGGTAACAAGAAAGTACACAGGTTTTTGTCCGTTAGCGAAATCCTTCTAGCCAGATATAAAGCGACTTGTGCTTTCAAAGGAATGTTTTAGTAGCTGGTTCTGATTCTGCGTGATTAATTGTATGGTACTTTTTTTTTGTTTTTTCGCCAATAGCGTACTGTGGATGTATATATTTTACTTCGAGGTTTAGCACTGCCTACGCTTGATTTTGCAGACAGTGTGTGTTTGCTTTAAGTTTTTAGTATTTCTTCATGCAAAAACGTTGATAAAATTACTAAGGTTTCTCGAACGATCTTCGAATCTTGGAAGACGTGCATGCATATTCGGAGTTTTTTGACGAGAGTCAATGCAGAAAAGGTCACTTTTGTGTTGCCGCTTAGCACGTGATTTTTAAAGTACAGCATAAACCACGGGAGCACCAGAAGAGCTTCAGAGCGGGGTGTGCATGTTGTTACCTCTTTTGAATAAGCATGCAGCGTGTACACCTCCTGCAGTTGGCGAGAGTTCCTACGTTTAGGGAGAAGCGGGTACAAGCCCTCTCTCTAAATGCGGCAAGTCTCCTTGAGCTTCGGGAAACAAAGGAACGCCAGTCTTCGGCGCTAATCGCGCAGTTACCCGGCCTCATTTCCTACGTGTCTGTCCACTCCCCGCGCCTCGTAGCAGGGTTGTGCTCGTGAAAATTTTAGGGAGATTCGGACCCTCCAAATCACTCACCACCACTCCCGCCTACGCCACATGCTTCCCCTGCTTTGCAAATATCTGATCTTCCAACATCTTATATCGTTTTGTGCAGGAATGTTTGTTTGTAAGCAAACCTACCGCTAAAGTTCAAATGTAATTTGAAATTTGAGTCGAAGTTACTCGATCAAAGTAATTAAAATAAAATATTAATTACCGAAATAAAAATGTAATTTAAAGTTACTAGACTACTCGAAACGTAAATAAACTACAGTAACTTAAGAAGTGTACTTGACCAACGTACAAATCTCTTCACATTCGAGTCATATCTACAGCGCTTGCGAAATGGATTGAACGCACTTTAAACAGACTGCATAAACCGGTTTCCTAACTCTTCGCGCTGGGACTTACTACAGAGGTACTCGAAGCTGGTGCATTCATTAATTGAGAGTATCAACACATAAATCCTCCGGAGTCAAAAAAAAGAAGAAAATAAAACTAATTTTTGTCTATGAAAAAATATTACTAAGCCTTTTATTTTAAAATCATCACAAAATCGTTGTGGGCTATTGCGGCGTTTACTAGGCTTACCTATTCTTCAGTTCATTTGGCCCAAATAATCTCCACAGTTATACAATCTATTTCTAATGCAAATGCAATGTGTAAAGAAAATATAGTTTTTGATTTTTCTTGATTTACTTAGGTGAGCAAATAATTCCACAATATTAGCGAAAGCTTCCGCCGAGTTCAGGCACCTCTATAATAAATCCCATCGCGAAAAGTTAAGAAATCAATTTATGCGGTCAGTTTAAAGTGCGTTCCATTCATTTCACCCACGCTGTATGTGCACACATACACATGCACAAGCAAGAGTGTGGGGACGCACACTGACACACGGTGAGGACATCCATATGCACATACACGCTCAAGTGCACCCATATGTATCTACACACACCTCACGGCAAACACACATGACACTGTGCGTAGTTCTTAAAGCGTGCAGTTGCTAAAGCAACAAACGCACACATCCTCGACATAGATCTTGCAGCCTACAGAATTTTCTATACATCGTTTCACCTTAAGTCGAGATGCAGCCGACGCTACGAGATGACGGGACCGAACAGACATCGTTAGAAACGTACCATCGTGGTGTTCGTCATGTTTCTGTACATGTTATATTATCCCCAACCAGTAATAAACAAGAAAGGCACAGTGCAGAAGTGTTGCCAACATGTCAACAAAGGTCCAGTGACGCGCTTTTGACGCTGATTGATTGGTCCTATTCGGTTGTAGCGACGGCTTCGGCTGGACTTAAGCGGAGACGAAGTGTCAACTGTCGTAGGTAAACAATATGCGACGATTCGCCGCAATCCCCATCAACTTTAAACAAATAGACGTGCACCCAGAGGCCAGCACGGCTCTTAGATCGCCGAGGAGATTCTCTCTCCGTATCAAAGCAGGTCAATAAAACAGTCGAGCAAACAAATAAACAGACAGGAGGGAACAAAGAGCCCGTCATCGAGTCTTTTGGCAGTCACTTATCATCCTACAACTGAAAAAAAAAACAAAAAAACCGCACTGTCCCCCTTTTTTATGGAAACTTAACTAGCCAATCTAACTCTTTCGCATGAGGACGATACGCCCAATCTAATAACCGGTGCCGACGTGCGAGCTCCCATATTATTTTCGATAGCTCCCGGTCATTTCGTTGTGCGTTTAAGGATTCCAGGAGCTCCACTGGGAGTACCGATAACCCGCGGTCGTCGTCGTTTTCCTAAAATTACAATGTTGAGGGGTGGAGTTGAAGCCGTGGGCTTCGAGAACTGTCGGCAAGTCAGGACACGAAGGAGTTTCATCAGTACGTAACGGGAGTGGGAGGAAAAAGCTTGAGCTCTCCTTCGAGAGATTGTTTGCTTACTGCCATATATAGCTTCGCTCTTCCGATGGGTCTCTCGCCATGAGTCGCGAAGTTTATTTCATCATCCTCGAGTTTGTGTTTTCAGAGAAACTCCGTCAATGTCAGTCGCTGCAAATTTATTGGGCTTTCGTGGTCGCCCGGACGAAATTGTCTTCTATCCTTATGTTATGCGAAACTAAAAAAAAAAGTAAGTAAGATCACCAGCTCGAGTACGTCTTGGGTTTAGCAAATTGCAATGTATATGTCAGATGAATATATCTGCCCATAGGTAATATGTAAAATCTCGTGTTTTATTTTTTTTGTTCATTAAATGAGAGGCGGGAAGCTAGTGTATATTTACATGCAGTGGCTATAGTCAATGGCAGTTTACAAAAGCTCGGGGCGTGGCCTCTGACGAACATCTGATTATTATTATGATTATGTATTTAATGCAAAGGTGCAGCTGCGCCCCCTGTCGTCGTGCCTGCTCCGCTTTAATAGTACGCAAGGCGCACAAGGAAGCGTAGTTCGTGTAATCTGCTTTGCTTCCGCCGAACGCACAGAAATGGTATAGGAACCGGGTGGACACAATACGAGCTTCGACGATGGCGCCCCTAGCGGCAAGCGTGTCGGTTTAATCGGGACGCTTCTGCAGTTTCTTCGCTGGTTGTGCATTGTAGCAACAGTAGCGGGTTAGCGCTGTAGATTCTGGGATGGCTATTTCGCCCCAAAAGAGGCAGGGCAGTTTCTGCGTGGTGGACTGCAACGGTACATACAAGAACGAGCACGGCACGAAGTCTTACGGCTTTCCGTCGAAGCCTTTATGAGGCGGAGCGCCGAGCGACCTTGGTGAGACCTGTGCGTCGATGCAAGTAAGTGGCGTTTCTCACCTTGCCTTTGGCGTTTTGCCTTAAGCTGCTGACGAATAATACAATTAACTTCTTCTAGCAACAACGGAACAACATAGACACATACAGCAAGCTCGAGGAAATGCAGCAAACGCTTCACCGGGGACGCGAGGCGGAACGAGGTCGCCAACTCAAGCTGCACCCCACCCTTGGATCTTTTTATCAGCGTATGCACGACGAGAGTAGTGCTGGGAATCGTGGAACGGTGCGGAACCAATCGCCCGGTCTCTGTCAAGCTGATTCAAAAACAATAAACGTACATCGTTAGCGCAGTCCACTCAGTGACAACTAAGAAAACTTACTTATGCGACGCTCGACGTTTTTTTGCGGGTGCACTCAATTTCGTCGGCGGAGTACAGCGCGCCGTGACATACACTTTTCCGTAGAAACGGGCCTCCTGGACGTCATACACGTGGCCAGAGTCGTGAAGGAGTTTTCCGTTCGTCATACTGGCACCACGGAAGAAGCTTTCCGGATCCATAACCGTCTTAAACCGCGTCGTAATCACGGCGGGGACAATAGGGAGTTTTATCAGGTCGTTTCTACACGAACGGCTCGCCCTCGAACGCATCGGTGACGCCACTGCGCATGCGCGCGAGAGTCGTTCGGGGTGTCGGGAGGCTCTTCTCGTTCGTTTCTCCCATTCCGGCCGCTGGAGTTGTCACCGCAACGCAGCCGGCACCGTTCACGACTCGGGTAAAAAAAAGATGGCGGTCGGTTCGGCGACTGACTTCGCCGACCCAGCCGAGCGTTATTAGCCTTAGGACAGCGGGAGGCGATTTGCCATCCTGTTAGTCCGCTGCATTCCAGATTCTGAACCAAATCATTTCGAGGACTGCTCACAATGGTAAGCGATCGTGAATGCTGTAATCTGCTCATGCTAGTAAAGTTTGTGATCTGCGGGCAGACTAGCTGATGTGGCGACCGCGCAGATGAAATGATTTGGTTCGACGGCACACAACGTGAACGATTGTTCAAGTTGAAGATGACGGAGACACACCACATACCTTTACGGTCGTTCAGATAGTCTTTACTCTCTCTAGCTTCGCAGTTCTTGAAATTCCGACCTGCAAATGTTACATCGACCGTCTTGTTTACATCAGTCTACGTTGGAAACACAAGATGCCACTGATTTACACTTTGAAGAATCTTTCACATGTTTATTAGAAGATAATACCACCGTAAAAAACAATCATCAACGTCGTTTACATGGTAGCGCCAGTTTCACAATTCGCTAAAATATGTCAAATTTCACGTACGGTTTCACTGAACGAACCAGCTGCACCCTTTGTGATTTTGGAACCGTGTGCTCGAAAAACGACTCACTGTGCGCTGTGCTGTTCGTCGACATTGCTTCTTGATGATTTTGCGCCGGCTACCGCTAGGTGGCGGTGAACAATAGGTGACCGCCGCGACGCGGCCGGCTCGCCCTTTTCTTATATTTGGCTGGTCGTAGATCTGTTTTAACCCTTTGAAACAGATCTGCGAGAGTCGGACGTGCATCCAAATCCGAAGTAGAGGATCGGCGCGCCAGCTGAATGCTCGGCAATCTTTCCAAGCGGACCGAGCGCCGACATGGAACCGGATAGAGGGGTCAACTTCCGCAACCGTGCCATTGCCATGGTGGAAGCTGACGCCCGATACAAAGGATTTAGCCAGTATTATTCATCCATCCATCACCCCCGCCTAATGCCCGCATGTCCCCATGTCCGCAGGAAAAATGGCAACCTTCAATACGGACATATACGCTCTCGCTGCGGTTCCCTGTCAAGCACGAGCACCTCCTGTACTCTTTAAAGGGCGCAGTGGGATCAGTGGGATATCTAAACGCGGCGTCTTCCCTGGCACGCTCCTCCACTTGTAAGTCAGAGCGCCTCACAGGGCTATTCACCTCGAGATTCGATCGGCACGGCTCCCGTGATGAAAGGCAGAACTACGCTTCATTTCACACTTACGTAGAGCAAACCGAATGCTGGACGGGAGACCGAAGCTATGGGAGGCGTCAATGCCGCGCTCAGGCACCGAACTCAACTGCTAATAGCTCGCGCTCTGTACCCTTACCCGTGGATGCTCTGTGACGTTAGTGCGGGTACTTTGTCTCCACTCCCATTGTAGACTAAGCGAATCGCTACATGCTTCATAGAGAATCATGTATAAACCAGAGCCGTATATGTAGAGAGTTTGGTCAATGGGAGGCGCGGGCAGAGCCAGGGTGTGCGGCAGACTCGGAAAGAGGGCTTGGCATGCTCTCTTGACCAACCAGAAGCCGAAAAGAATCCCCTAGCGGTGGTAGCGAGAAACAGTTCTGATCAAAGGTCTATGTTCGTTTATAGTGTTAATAAGCGCGTAAGAGTGAGATGTAGTAACTCTTTGTGGTTGAAAATAGGGTACACGTGTTGTTTTCATCATGATCATGCAGAAAGATCTAAGAAACGAATGCGCCGCTCAACTCTGTTTTGCTCGGACAGAGTGTGTCCGCTCGGACGGCAGATTCCCGGCCCTCGGCGCTTGGCGTACGGATTATGTCGATCGTTCCGCTAGTCGCACGTTCCACCATCATTTTGGATGAGCGTGATTGAAACATCACGTGTACCATATTTTCAGTCATCGAGAGTTACCCCAATGCAGTTATCAGGTTTGTTTCTCGCGACCACCGCCAGGGTATTATTCCCGGCTTCTGGTTGGTCACATTCGAATTTCTGAAGACGTCCTGGAACACGCCCAGCCCGCTTTCGGCCAATGGCGCCTCCTCATTTGTCTCCTATACTTCCCAACGAATGGCCAAACTCTCTACATATACGGCTCTGGTATAAACAAGAGCACGCTCCCCCAAAATTTAATCTGGGTCTCGAGGTGAGACCTTGTTCACAATTAGGCTGAGACCGCAGCCAAAGGTACAATCACGAGAGCACGCGGTCGCTACTCTGAAACAATCTTCTGTAGAGCGAGCTCTCGCACTATAGATGAATGTCCCAAGGGCGGGAGCTCAGACACGCTCGCGCTTGTAGCTTTGGCTCCAGTCTCAGCTGAAAAGTAAAGAGAGTATGCAGGTTCGCAAGCATGGCGTCCCGACTGTTGCCCCATGCGTTCAAGCACATGCAGTAAGCGCGTCAAGGTGGCGTTGGCAGGCATGTAATTTAAAACTACTTCCTCACACGAGCAGGAACATTGCGGCGGCCAGATGCCCTGTTTGCAACTATCTACAGAGAATCGCAAGCATGGCGCCCTGACTGGTGCGTCCACGCCTGCAAGCGCGGGCAACTTGCGCGTAAACATAAGCTTCAGCAAGCTTGCAATGGCACCGAGCTTGTCCGCACGTGCAGAGACATGGCGGCGGCCATCCGCTTCGCATGCAATCGCCTATACGAGTCTCAGGACGGAAGAGATCCTGAAAACCTTATAGAGCGCTCTGAAGGAAATCGTCGAACATACTTGGAGCGTCCGCGACCAATAAGGGTGGTTCCCGTTTCGACCCATTCCCAATTCAGCCTTCCCGTTTTTACCTTCCCGTATCGACCGAGCTCAAAACGACCTTCTCGTTTCATACTTTCCCATTTCGCCCTATCCTGAAACAACCTTCCCGCTTCGGCCATCGCTCGTTATCAATTGGGTCGGTTCGTTTGTATTGTTCGTTAACAGTTGGTTAGGTTCAAATGTTCAATGTCTGTCCTCCTTGCTCACCTCACTTCTCCCTCTCCCGAAACAGCCTTGGAGACATATCACCGTAATATAAAAACTGTCAGGGAGGGCTCACTCGAACATTAACAGCTTCATCGATCTGATCAAACGGGATGCGGCCTTGACAAGACATAATTAAAATTGAAAACAACGCAAAGACGAGAACAAAGTCAAAGGTAACCGACAGGATACAGCGCTGTGTCCTGTCGGTTACCTTTTACTTTGTCCATCGTATTTGCGCTGTTTTGTTTTTAATTATGTCTGTATACCAGCTAGACCAAACGTCTACGTCAAAAAACCTTGACAAGGATATCTTTGCAGCAGCTTGCAAATGGTGGTGCCGTGCGGGCCAGGGGACAGCCGCGAACTCTCAAAATTAGAGTGTCGCCTTTCTGATAATGCGGCTTTCCTGCTCGATTTCCTCAACAAAGGCGATATCGCTTTGGGGTTTATTATTTTTTCCTGTGAGCGTGAGGGTTTTGTACTTAAACTCGTAAGAAAATGAAGCCGCAATTATATGCCCTGTCAATTTGCTTGATTTCTCACTCTTCAAAATATCCCGTTCACTATAAGGAAGTTTTAGAATAACGTATACGTAAGCACTTTGGGTAACCTAAAAATAGCGTCGCGATATAAAGCCTAAGGCAACGCTAATTTTTGCTTACTCAAAGTGCTTGCCTCCGTTATTCTAAGACTTCATTATCGTACAGAGCGAGACACTGTTAGCTCGAACAAGCGATTGTTGGTTTTTGCTGTTTGTCTCAAAGAATCAAAAGACTGCCATGAATATTATTAGCGTCTTTGAAAGTGCTCATCTGGGCCACTAACCTAAGCGGTACAATTTGGTACCTTCTAACACCATTTCGAAGTAACATTTAAAAGGTCATCAACATCGTGTTCGCGGTAACGTTGTCGCGTAGTGTACGTAGTCCATTTCGTAGTTCCGCATTTTGGGGACCATCTTGAAATAAAGATTTCAAGTGGTTCAAGTAGAAATATATTTCGTTGGAGCTTGTCTGATAGTGATGTATATTTTAAGAATACGTTGACAATAAAAACTGGTTCCCAACATGACTGAGTTAGCTCGCCGGCACCTTTGCATTAATTGCATTAACAAAATGTCGGAACCTATTTTCAAGGAGAAACTGTGCGCGGAAGATGTGCGGGGCTTTATATCAATGGGTTTAAACGGGACGGGTTCAAATATTAAGGGTGTTTCGGCTACGGGTTCATATAAGAAGGGCGCTTCGGGAAGGGGTTGAAACGGGACAGGTTCAAATGGAACGGGTGATTCGGAAATGGGTGGAAACGGGACGGGTTCAAACGGGAAGGTCGTTTCGGGAATGGGTCAAAACGGGACGGGTTCAAACGGGAATGGGTTTTTTCGGGTTACACCCGGACCAACCGAATGAGCATCGGCCCTTCAGAGCGCCACGAGAGGCTGGAAATTGACCAGCCGAATACACCACGAGGAAAGACAATCTGCAAACGCTATCTGAGGCTTGTTTCTTCCTAGTACGACGGTCACACTAGTCATACAGAGCACTCTCCTTGGACTTGATCGATGCATATACAGATGTATAAAGCAGCGAATTGTCTTTGCAGTCTTTTGTTTTCAAAACAAAAGACACCGCCTTGCGTTTTCACAGCGGCGCAATATTGCTAGCCCTATAAATGCTTCGAATTTAAAATGCACTGTGTCTCGTCAGTCAACATTATACTAAAGCCATTTTGATTCTAGTAATCTGTGTAAAAAAGAACAAGACAAAAGGAATATTAAACAAAAAATGGAAATTAATGTCATCTATAGATCTGTTCCAGGTCTGTCCTCAGCAAGAATAAACAAAGCGAATATATTTATTGGAGTGCCCCCTTCGTTGTGTATCTAATATAAAACGTGCTTCTCGGTTACTCCATTTATAGTCTTCAATCGTTTACCGCGTTCATTTATTGCAAGTTTACAAAAGTGTAGGTGCAAAGAAATAAACAAAGCTTGTTAATCTTGTTTAATTAAATTATCCGCCAATAGCATTTCTGGACTTTCAATATAAAGTAAAATATTTAATTTTAGCGAGGACATCGTTTTCGCGAAAGTGCGCGACTCCAATGATATCGCGAAAAAATAGAACCCGCTAATTCCTCTCCCCATGGTAACCAATGCACAGCGAATACCACCGTCATTCACGAAATTTCGCGCCCGTAAAATATTTCTAGACCACTCACTTCGCCGAATTAGCGAAAATTTGAGCCCGCGAAGATAAAGTCGTTTACAGTATTAACATCAAGCCCAAGACCAAGCGATAGAAATAAAGCATCTTGTGCTGCATTTTCAAAGGAAAATAACAAAAAGTAGTATTTCCCTCACAATATGCGAAGAAACTAAATCGATTGCTCTAACACGGTCGCGCAATGCGGGTGGAATGGTGCCGTCACGTATCCGAGGACGTAGGAGCCAATGGGTAATATCTTAGCCGTCGTGCTTGGCTTCGTTGATGCCACTGACAACCGCCACCAGTACCCGGTGATCCATGAAGTAAGTGGGTAAGCGTGGTGGAAGTTTCTGCAACCGTCCAAAACTACGCGTAGCACCTGGATACCGCCAAAGGGGGATTTTGCAGAAAGCGAGGAATCTTTGGAAACAGCCGTTCGAAGCAGACGACACGAAGTATCTTCCTTCGTTGCGCCATTCTTGGCGGGACGGCCCGGGGCCGCCCTCTTCGCTCTCTTCGCGCGCCCTGCCGACGTAAAGTCCCGAGTGTCCTCTCCTCGCGCCAAGATAGGAGAGAAACATGAACTTTCCTTGCTTCGCGCGCGCGGCAACGACAACCCGCGAGGTTGAAATATCTACGAAGTGTCCCCCGCAAAGCTATCGCTTTAAAGAAGAGCGAAGTGAGCACAGGTTTGTGCCGCCCGAATACGTGTCGGGTCGCACTTACTGCGTTAGGTCGTCCATGGAGCCACTCGCCATGCTTGTACCGTTTTACCAACACAAATTAGAACGCAAAGAACTAAGCGTCTGCATGCAAACTAACGCGGAACGTTACGGATGCTGTTCGTCAACATGGTGGAAGGCGGCTTAGAGGAACTGAAAAGGGCGTTTCGTGGAACCACCCTGTGCTCTGAGAAACTGAGGGACCGGAGGAGAAGAGAGCGGACGTGAGAACGCCAAGCTCTGATTGGAAGGATCAGTGCGTAGGCCTAAAGCTAGCTTTTTTTGCCTCCACTGCACTCGTCGAACGCGTTCGACTGCCGTAACGCCAGCGTCCGGCGTTTGACTCTCGCATTCGAACGCATTCGACGAGTGCAGTAGAGAAAAGGCAGATAGCTTTGGGTCTGCCCACCAATCTGTCCAATCAGAGCTCGGCGTTCTGACGTCCCCTCTCGTCTCCTCCTCTCCCTCAGTTTCGCAGCACATACGTTCGGACGCATCACTCACACAATGTGCGCACATACGCATGACGCGAGCACGCATGTGCACGCAGAAGTTGATTTGGGCTTTTTTTTAGACTCACACGGGAGACAATAACACGTAAAGAAATCAAGGTACAGATTAAAGGGAGGTCGACCGAACCAAGAGTGCTAGGGTTTAATTAGTACACTGACATGTCAATAAAACCGGTGAATCGGATACACTCTGCTGATATAAGCAAAGGGTTCTTGATTAATTGTCCCGTGAAGACGGCGATATACAATCCACAAACCGAGCGAATGCAATTGTGGAACTCGGAAACTCGGGCAAATTAAAACAGCCTGCCAACATCGATATCAGCAAACCTATATTGAGGATTTCACTTGCGTCTTCCGGAAGGATCTAATTAATATATTGAAACAAGCACCAACATCCAGCAAACTCTTGCCTCATGTAAAAACTACACACACACGCATATATATATATATATAGGTATATTAATACATCACTTGAAGTATTTCTTTTTGTGTGCAGGAACTGAATAAATATACAACAAAAAGCCTTGGTTACAATTAATTACACTAAGTCACCCTTGCATTTCCCAGTCGCAGTTTCTCACGTCCAAAAAACTCGGCACCCAGCATCCCGACAAAAGCAACAGTGTGGTGACAAAATAAGCAAGAGCTGAAAAAATCCCAGCAGTAGTACAAGTCGGAACTATAATGACGAAGACCAAGTTAATGACGCTCTTGCGTTCGGCGGCACAGTTTGCAAGCTTATCACGTCCACCGGGCAGGCAAAAGCCAAACAAAACGGCAAACTTGACAAAGCAACGAAAACTACTAAATAAATCGACCGTAATGTGTGTAGTTAGCTACTTTCATCTGTAGGCGGCCTCTGATGCGCAGTCTGCGAGCTTGGGTTACCAAAGAAAAAATAAGAACGTAGTTGTTGTTTTTTCCTTCCGGAAGTGAGTGAACTGAGGAGGCAAGTTTTCTTTCTTCTTGAAAGTTTTGCGGTGGAGGGTTTTTATGACACTGAGTCTTCAGCCATGCCGTGAATGCATTTGACTGTGCGTGCTTGCGAAGCTACGGAAGCGTGTTCTTTTACTTAATCATACTTTTATTCAGGTCATACGTTACACAACAAAGAAAAAAAAATCGTTCAGCTTTTCCACTCACGTGAAGAAGGAAGACCAGCGGAGCTGTTCTCGATACACTGTGTGCTTCTTCTTCGTCGTCGTCTGTTTTTGCGTTGTTTCCTACGATGAATTCCCACCAACGTGCCCAACTATCCATTCTTCTATTATGATGATGATGATGATGATGATGCTTGTGGCTATCCCCTTTGAAACTGATGGTCACGTATGTCGTGTCCAAGCGACCAGCTGGAAAGGTTGGCGCCATCTACGAGCGACGCCGGAAACCATACTGGTTGTGTGCTTGCCGCCGTCGCTTATAGATGGCGGTAGCTGTCCAGGTAGGTTTGTGTCAACATACACGGACACGATCCTGGGGAACCTAGCCCTTAACAGCTCCCCTGTAAAAAAACTGAGTCATCCGTGTCTGAAGTGAAAAAAAAAAAACACAAAAACTATAAAAACAAATAAAACAAAAACTTCGCATCGCAAACTTACGTCCTTAACTCGTCTTGTCTGAAAGGAAAACGGCAGTTTAAAAGCGATAAAGAGACTGAAGATTACATGTGGAAACCTGAATGTTTCTGAAACCAATTCAAAACTAGTATAACGTGAAAAACCCACTTCCTTCTTACTAATACTGAAAAGCGAAACATATAAAAACAACCCACTGACATAAGAGTTGTAGAATGTAGAATGTAGAATATTGTTAATTCCAAATATTTTAATTATTAGGTTCTCATATCTAAAATACATTCAAATTTAAACGCGTTCTAGTCATATCTTCATTTATAAGGCTAAATACAGCGCTATGTTATGAGAATTATAGTATTTCAGGGATGGCTGTCCAAAAATATACACGGTAATAACGTTTCACATTTATTTTTTTAAGTTTAACGCCGCATTCACACTGGCGGTTGAACCGCGTTCGCAAAGCGGTTGCGAACGGGGTAGTTTAATGACAGTGCAATTTCACGCACGTTTCATGAAAAAACGAGCGGATCCGCTTCGCGGTTGCCTTTCGAACGCAACTGTGAATGCACCTTAAGGGAAGTATAGGGCATATCCCTAAGCTTGTTCCAGAGTGATCTTTTATGTGATACCAATAGACCATATGCGAAATTGTTCGAACGTCTGGCAACACTCTAGGGGCTGCTATGTTGGTTGTGTTAAGATTCATCTGCTGTTTGTCAGCTTCGCAGCGCTGTTAGTAACAATTGAGGCCTACACTCTTAGAAAAAAGGGTCCGTATAGTCCTCCCTAAAGAGAGGAACGCTCTTGATACATATGTTCCTTCAGAATGGGAGAAACTTTCGTCCCTAAAGCAGGGGAGCAAAAGTTCCTCCGTCGCCTGCATCTCATTATGGCGGCCACGAATCGAGCAAATCGAGCTCAATAAGGCTTAACGAGTACACTAAGTGTACTGTACGGAGCGAGAGGAGCAGCAAATAAAAACGTAACACGAACTTTCCGAGAACTGTATTTATTTCCGAAGCCGGCTTCCCCCTGCAGGTAAAGAAACTTACGTTTCGAAAGCATGCAGTCACTCAGTCTTCTCATCGTCAGCACCGCGATGTTAAATGGAGACAACCGGCACCCAGTTCGCGCACTTTTTGTCTTACCTTTGCTATTTCTCGAGCCACAATTCCTTCGTCAACCGTTGCGTCAACCGCACATCACGGAGGTAAACCATTCGCCCGCAAAACCAAAAGCCGCTCTCAAAAAACAGCAAATCCGAAGCAGCCTTTTGGCTCATTTCAGCACGGTAACACGAAATTATGGCGTAGCCGCGCAGCGTAAAAGGAGGTTAAATCGCTTGCCACTAGATGGCAGGGTCAAGCAGAGTACTCGCAAGTGGCTGGCTAGGTGGCGCTAGGTACCGCCCATTTCATGTTCTACAAAAAAAATATATTTATTCATACGCCACCATTGTGCTTCGGGGTCTTCGAGAACGTCTATCATACACACATGTAGACACTTTATCCATACTACAAGCATCACGTGAACAAACATTGAGCGCATTCACATACATGGCACATACAAACATCAATACAGCAGCGCGCTAACCCGATCACTATACTACGTTTCAGCTTCGGTCCGAGCGCGGCCGATGTTATCAGCCGAAGGGCCAATGAAACAGCGCAAAAAGCGCAACGTCATGGCGTGCTCTCTGCGCTTGATAGGACTAGCCGGCGGAGGAGCACGCACAGAGAGACGGCGAATACCCGCTGGTCCTATCAACTGCTGAGAGCACGCGTTGTGCCTCTTCGCTGTTTGATTGGCCCTTCGGCTCTTAACATCGGCCGCGCTCGGACCGAAGCTGAAACGAAGTATACTCCCGAGCTCTGCGTTTCCGTCTTTTATACTGGTCGTTTTGAACGTACGGAATTTCTCGGTGACTCCTTAAGCAATACAAAATATTCCCCGCATGTTTATTTGTTTCCAGCAATGTCATACATCTGAGAGTATTTTTAATGGCTCAGGGGATGAATCTCTTATTAAAAAGAAAACGCTCGATCATGCCGTAATTATTTGAAAGCCAATAAATCGAGCCGCTCCAATGCTTTTCAAAGCCATGAGTTTGTTTCCCCGCACGGCACTTCGTGGCCAGTATTTCTATTGTAGTGTTTGTTTTTTCTCTTTGTGCTGTTCGCGCACGGCTGATATTGCCGTCTTGAATTAATCTCTGTAGAGCGGATATTCCCTCAGCTGGAAGTGACGCTTCGCGGGCAGAGAAATCGCTTTTCGAATCAACTTGAATGCAGTCAAAGCCGCGACTTGCGGCAGGTGTTAAGTGTACGGAGCTACGCCGTGGCGAGCTTGAAAACTTCTTGCGCTCATCCTAGCGCGCCACTTGGAGGGCAGTTTCTCCAGGGACCGTGGTATATTTAAACAGCAAAATAAAGGATAGCTTTTTTTTCTCGATTTTACCTGTTCTTTTTTAATGCTGAAATTCCACTGTAAATATACGTACTTTCCGTCATAATTTCGTACTGTTAAGTCTTTTCCCCAGAGCACAATCGCTCTCGGGGACGACAGTTACACTGGCCACTGTACGATTGGAGCTTACCGTTCAGACCAGCGTTCCGACATAACTATCCGCACGTCGATCGACTGCACCTAATTCCTAAAGTGGTCTTAAACTCTTTAATGTAAAGCGGAATGGCAACCTGCGACACCCCGCCCCCTCCGATCACGGCCCGACCAGCGGCATCAATGCCCGACAGTTTACGTCATCTCATCCTGCTCTTACACCACTGATACGCGAACACACGGTGACATCGGCGATAATTCCAGACTTCTCTACACTATGCACAACACTGCCATCACGATGTTGTTGCTATGTTGCCAACACGCAGAAATACAGAACCACGTTGAGCGCCGGTTGGCACTCGGCACGGGAAAACAGAACGGAACTCAGCACGGAAGGCACCCAGGCAGCCGGCAGGAAAACCTGCCTGCCTTGGACGCAGTTCCTGCGATTTCCATAACGTCGAAAACGTCGACACAGTTCCGCGATGTTCCGCTACTGTAGGTCCGCGTGGGCCCCGCAATCCAGAGACGGCCATCTTACCCAGTGTACGTAGCGCTGCTGGCACTGCTCCGGAACTTCGCTGTTTCTAGCGGCTTCGTTTGCTCATTTGATAAAAGTAGTTGTTAAAACGTCAATGCAACCGAAATGTTCTGCACGTTTGGACTAGAAGACGGAATTACAGGCGGCCTTTGCTGCCGCTGAGGCTCAATCAACTCAACAACATTTATTTAACAGCGTGCGCGACGTGCTCGAAAAACGAAACCTAAAGAAGGTGAGTTGGAAGGGCGAAAGCTTTCTCCCGTCTGCCTGGAGAAGGAGGAAAACGTCTCGTTCCTCCCTTCTTCTCGTGTCCGCTTGGGGGCGCGTCAGTAGAAGGGAGGAAGACGCGCCGTTGCTACCTTTTTCCTCCATTTTTTCTTAGAGTGTACTGCTCACCGTCATCGATCCTCACCCACACCCGTGAGTTAAGGGTTTGAATTGTTTTACGCACTTCTTGCGAATGTACGTGCACGTCGCCCTGCCGGTCGCTGGTTTCTCGTCGGAACCAACATGGCGGACGTACACTTCAGCTCAAAATTCGGGTTTTACTGCCGGCAAATTCACAGGCGCGGGCGCCCAATTTTTGAAAGCGCTTTCTCTGCGCGAGTGCTCGTGCGAGCGAAGGATACTTCAGAAATACGCTTTCGCGCCTTAGCCTTTGCCACCGTTGAAACCAACTGCTGAGACGGAGGATGTTCTGCAGCGCCCCACTAGATGGCGATGTGCATTTTGAGTATGGTCTATTTAGTAAAAAGAAAAATTCGAATTCGTCAGCCCAATAGTTGACATTTTTTTACAGAGGTAAATATCTGAGTGAAGGCGGTAGGTTTCCAACTTCTCAGCCTCTGGGATATCAAATATTACAAATCTAAAGAAAAGGTCATAGCCACTTAAATTTTCTTCTTGTTTTGCAAAGCTTACTTCTGGTCAAACCCAGTTACTCTTTTTTGAGTTCAGGGTGCTGCCGCATTTTGTTTTTATACAATACGGTCAGTGGACGCGAAAAGCAAACTACCCTGGTTTCACCTACATTGTCATTGCTATGACAACCTTAAAGCTGCAGAACCTTTCTGATTTATTATTTAATTTCCTATTTAACAAAATAAATATGGGCTGATAAAAAAATGTATAAAGCAGAAGCCACACTACTCGTTCAACATACAAACGACAGTCTGAATACATATTCGAAAGCGAGTCACCAAGAGATCCGTGCTTCGAATACCACATGGCAATGAGTTCAAGGAAGAGACATGGCACCCGGCATTCGAACCACGATTATTATGGTGACTCTTCTTTTCAGACTGTTTTCTTATGATGTATAAGCAGTGTGACTCCAGCTTAAAGGGATACTGAAAGAAACATTGCAGTGTCCATAATAAGAGGCGCACGACCTTTCCACGAGCCAGCACCCGCCGGTTTGCGTGAGCACACGGAACGAAATTGAAATAGGCCTTGATTTACGCTTAAAATGACAGTGAAACGTATGTATATCCGGGCAAAGAAAAATAAAGACAGACTTTTCATCCCCACAAGTGAAATCTGCGTGCGTTTTATGCCAATTAATCGCCTATCTTTTACACCAGACCCCACTGTGGAGATGAAAAGCCTGTCTTTATTCTCCTTTTCCCCTTAGCCCACACATTTCACTCTTATCTTAAGCGTGAACGAAATGTGACATAATTATTTTCCTCCTGTAATACATACCATCGGTTTTCATTTCCGCAAGCCAGAAACAACAAATAAAAAATCTATACCCGAGGCCAACTTTCTGTGGCATGTTAGAAGTAGCGAAGAGTGAGCGCGCATAGCTTTCATCGGTGCTCAAGGTGCGGAAGTGCACGGGTATCCTACCTTTGGCTTCATTGCCACGCGATGGCAGGGGATTTTGGGAACCCTCGGTACCGATCACGCGCTTTCTCGTTGCACCTCCGCGACGGTGCGTAAGTCGAGGCAGCTACCGCCAGCAGTCGTCGCAGCCATCCGCCATCCCGCCCGTCCGCCAGAACGTCGTATACGTTGTTGGCGACGTACCGTATCTGTGGCAGTGTAAACGCATCGCCACAGGTGAAGGTATTCACTTATTTGAATGCATTATTCGTCGCAATTTACCTTCACATCTTGCTGTGTCACCGAATCCACTTATTTTGCACCGCAACCGTGGCAGGGTTCGACTAAGTTCGACAAAGAGTTGTTGACAGCAGCAGACGACGGAGCCGGTAGAAGGGAGAGGAATGAGTAGGGAAAGGCCCGGAAGATAGCCAACGCGATACCCTCTCCACCGTCTCCGTGCACTCGTGCTCTTCCGACTCGGCTGCTCAAACATTGTTGCCTTGGTAACCTGCGCCTGCTCGCCTATGTCACGTGGTAGCGGCAGGAAAGACGATGGGAGCGCCGTACCGAGGACTCCTTTTAATCGTCGCGCGGCGTGCGCGGCTCTTGGAATTTTTTGCAAAGGTTCTATTGTCACAGACTGCATGCCTCGCGCCGGCACAAGGTAACCGGCACCGAACGCACTTTAGTAGTGACGTGGCGTTTGACTACCAGTGTTGCCATTCCTTTCAGGTGGTTTTGGTTTTGCTGTAGACTGCTAAAACCAAATTTTGAGCCGTGATATTTCCAAAACTACAGATAATATTGGGGGGAAAAGATAACCTTGCAATTCAGGGACACTGACTGAGCTGAGAACTGTCGTAATCACTACTTTTAAAACATGATCGGGGTTGCCCTTTAGAGCTAAGCCGATTCTAAATACAAGATCTTCATTTTTATTCCAACATCAAGAAGCTGCAGCTAGTTTAATAATTATTATGTTTAAACTTCAGCGCATGGTACAAGAAGAAGATAACAAAACTAATTTCTTCCGTAATTTAAAGGTTCTCTTTACATTTTTAATGGATACAATGTGTAGCTCGCACATCTTTGCGAGCGATATCAGGAAAACTAGATGCACTTACACATGAAATATTAAACACATAAGACAAAGCACAGAACACGACAACTTTCATTTGATAGATGCCGTGTTCTGCGCTCTGTCCTATTGGTGTGTTCCTTCGTGTGTAAATGAACCTTACCAACACTCTCGGTTTTTAATAAAAGATGCCTTGTTACGAGCTTCGCAAAATCATACTTCTACGTTCGACTACTTTAAAGTTTGCACTTTCATTTACTTAGTCGCAGCACTAGGGTAAACACTCGACAAACACACCACGCGAACCTTTCAAACATTTTACGTAGGCGACTGATACGTTTTAAAGTTTAAATGTCACCAACGAGCGACAAGAAAGTAATTCCCGGTTTGTTGCGGTATTTTGAAAATGAACTGTGGTGACAGCTCCGACGCCGCATATTGCTGCACATGGCTACACTGCCGTTCTTTTAAATTTAGCTGGCACGTCCAGCTTAATTTAGCGGATGTTGTACAAGGGACACTGCGAGGTCACTTGACGCCATAACATCATGTTACGCTGGGACGCCAAGTGGCACCGTGACGTCGTGACACTGAAATTCCCGCTATATTTAGCGGAAGAACTGTGTGATATATTTAGCAGAACGAAATTTCCCGCTACGTTTATCGGATAAATAGTTCCACTAAATTTAGTGGACGGTGTTCACGTTTCGCAGTAACGTCACATGACACCATGACATCAGGTTACGCTGGGATGTCGAGTGGCACCACGACGTCACAAGACACTAAAATTTCCGCTACATTTAGCGGAAAAATTAGGGAGTTTTCGTAGATCGTTTTCTCCGTCCCGCAGCGCTCTCCGCAACCCGCTACGATACCCGGAACGCTACAGTAAAGGTCATGGGCGCGCAGGCGCAGTAGCGGCTTCTTTGTTGCGAGGGCTTAGCGGAAGGAGAAACACCTCTACGCTATTGTCATAAAACACAGCTCTATACTTAACGGGTAAATTTCAGAAATATTCTGAGATATCTGCTGAAACAAAACTGTCTAGAAAATGGCAATATCATGAGTAACTCAGAGAACAAAGAGACGATGTAGTTTCTGCAATTGAAGGAGACGCTCAAAAATACATTAAAACGATAAACAAGTAGTAATAGCAGACACTGCACACTTAAGCCTGTCTCGGTTGCCGCGAAACTGAGACGCCGGCGGCGGCGAAGCATGAAGTTTCTTTCACGAAACACCAAAGATACTCCAGCAATTACGATAAAACACATTTTTGAAAATTCCCTCTGGAATATGGATCTCCATTATGTCTCTACACTTCTAGATGACGTCGTGTATCTAAATTGTTCCCGACAGCGCCATCTAGTATATTATGGAATATACGTTTCCGCCCCTGATTTAATTCTGCTTCTTTAAAAGCGCCGTTCCTTGTGCGTTTTCGGGGCAAAGCAGGGGATAAATTGAGATTTATTGAAAACGCGTCGCGACACTCGGAAAACATAAACTAAGGTAAACTTCAATAAAAACAAAAAAAAATTACTTATGCAAAATTAATTTAAAAAATGAATGTGAAAGCAACGCGACCGAAGGACGAAAGCCAACCTTAGCTGTTTTTGTGCTTTTTTTTCATTTATTTATTTATTTATTAAAAAAAGCTACAATCCCGTCGGGGCTATTGTGTGAATGGAAGAAGAAACTATACAGCACATAAAATAGATAAAAAAATAAAAGTGCAAGAAAAACAAAAAGCAGCAGTATGGAACGCAAGACGTGTTCATCTGTTATCAACAGCACCGGGCAACGAATTCCACATTTCATTGGCACGAGGTACAACAAAAAAAAAAAAGTATTTAATACAGACTGTGGGCGGGTCAAAAAGTGACATATTAAAGTTGTGATGGCTTCTCGAAGAAGGTGCGTATGAAAAATTCTAGTTAAAAATTTAATGACACGAAACGCGGTGCGTCAATGAAACTGCGCAGAGTGTCTCTGCATTCGGTGTTACTTTTAAATTTGTAACTTGCCAGGACGCCCCAATTACTTGAAAATAAAATTGACAGCTTGTTTTGCGATTCCGAATGATTAGCGTTTAGCATTTAGCATTGATACTGCCCGTTTCTCCCAGAATACTCAGCTTCCGCAAAGATCAAGCACCAAATATATACGTTTCAATTCGCACTTCAACTTATCAAATTACACAAATATTTCCCTTACTGCAATAAATGCCCTTATAACTAATGTTTCGTTGTGTTTTAATTTACACTAGCACATTCATTTAACACTATATAGACGCTTGAGAGCAGCCGCGCTTCAAGGGCTCGTCTGGCCAGCACGGATGGAAAACGCTTTGTTTTGGCGCGAGTCTGGAAACCTTCGGTACGCCTCAGCAATGATTCACTATCAGACGATCTACCCGCACCAGCAGCAAGATGGCGGCGCCCAGAGGAAGTATTTGCAAGCGTATTGTTAGACAGAGAGACGACAGATACTACAGGCAGATGCGTTCAGAACGCCATGCTAGCAACTATCGTAATTTCTCGACAGCCGCCAACACAGTTTCAACCCGGGCATACACGGTGCTTTGGGCCACTATCTGGTTCTCGTCTTAGAATTTAGGGCCCTTAAAAAGCCCGAGGACGCCAAGGGAGCTACAGACTTGGACTTCTTTGGCCAGACTCTTGGTACCTTGGCCCTAATTCGCCAAACAAGCGCCAAAGTTCTGCGTCACTGCCGGTCGCCTGAATGTCACCTGGCAGCCACCAAACGAGCGCCAGAGTTGGTCTTCACTTCTGATTGTTCAGTTCATACGCGGCATCCTCGGTTTAAGTCTGGCAGTTTGACAATAAGAGTGGCGAGCCAGAGAGAAGACCTACAAACGCCAAAGGAAGTTTATGACACTAACTAAAGGCTTGGCGCAAAAGCGCCTTAGGACAAAGTGAATCACCAACTGCAATATCCCAAGAGGCGCCCTAACCACCGAAACATAACCCACCCCTTAAATTTCGCCACGATTTGCTACTTTTCAAAAACACAAAAAAGATAGCTTACTTTTAGTATTTGCAGTTCCTTAGTTAATGCTGTCTTCAGTAGAAATGGTGTAACCTAGCCACGACGGGAAATAAGCCGAAAGTTAGTTCGCTCATTATTTTCACCCGATTTGCTCTCGATTTTAGGTGGCAAGATAGGCATTTTTTTTGGCGTGCTACCTGGGGAAAGATATGCTTGAGAAGATGCGACACGAGTGAACGCTGTGGATTGCAAAAAAAATGTTCCTTTTTTTTTTATGTGCCCAGACCAAATTTACTGCTGGTCACACTAGTGCAAGCAAGGCGCGTAGAAAACGTAAATAAGAAAATATGAGCAGAAAATGCAAAGTCAGCTTCGCCAAACAGTGCTCGAAACTTTACCCATATCTCTTTGGTTTCCGCAAAGGATGCAAATGTCTTCGGAATTTACTTTTTTTTATTACTTATGAAAATATATTTAGCATGCTGCATACTGACACATAAATTCGAATGAATATCCCATACATACAATCAGATGTTGATTATCTTCACTAAAACTCAACGTATGGAATAATGATGGAATTTAATATAATGCAACTATAGTGGTCGCAAATAAAAACAAAGAACATGATCAAATTATAAAAAAAATGTAACTGGACTGCATTCGCAAGATGGATCTTGCGGCGACGCAAGTTCGCATCTATTCGAAAAAATAATATAGGACAATAAGCAATTTACAGTCACCGCATAAACAAAAACTTCCTCAAAATTATAAAAAAAATAATTGTGCGAAACTTCAAGAAGTAAAAGATAAATAAAAGGAAAACAGTATAATGTCTGTATCACCGTGCAGCTTCATCCCTCAATAAATTAATATCAGTATTATAAAGAGTCTACGATAAAAACTTCGTAAAAGAAGGGTACTCATGCTTCGGTGCTTTTTGAAAAAAACAAACAAACAAAGCAAAACAAAATTAAGACGTTAAAGGATACCTAAAGCTTGTACAGACATGTGTTCTTGTTTTTTCTGAATGTGCGTGTTTGACAGTTACAGGCATATTAGACTAATAATATTTTCTGTGGCAGAATACTCCGCTTTACATCATGTGTGCGATCGGACTCAACGGCAGACACGGTTCGATGGAGAAAATCAAGCAGCTCCAAAAGTGCTTCGTCGTGGTGCTCGCCGTCTTTGCGCGTTTGCTCTCCCCGGTTAAGCCAATCACGTGAATATCCAACGATCGTGCACATTTTGTTTTTGACCCTATCAGTTAAGCCCGTGGCAGCAGACGCACAAAGGAAACAATCACCTTAAAGGTGTGTATTTATTTGTTTATTTTCAAAACGTGGGAGCGGCCCGCGGTGCTGCTCTAAGCATTGCGGCGCTTATCAGGACCTAAATAAAGTTACTTGTCTGTCTCTCTGTCACTGCACGATTGGTTTCAGGGAATCGTCGCTATGGCAACGGTCGGACCTAATGTGAAACAGAGTGTAAACATCTGAAGTATCCAGCAACAATATATTGACGATTGTTTCCACGTTCCGACTATCTCGAGGCCCGCGTCCTCCCGACCCAAGTACAACAGAAACCTTTTTACGCAGGTTTCCGAGGTTTGAGCTTCTTTATGCGGTACACGTTTCGTGTCGATTTGCGCGGTTGTACAACGCCGGGATTTCTTTAGCACTATTGACTCACTTGTCTGATTCTTTTAAAAGGATCGCCATGTGTGCCAGCTCGGTGATCGTTTTCTTTTTTTTTATTTCGCTGGGCCAGTTTTATATTTTTTGTTGATGGATATTCACGAGAAACTCCGGTCTCCTTCCCTAATGCGAAATCTGGTTCAGATGAGGCAAGTTGGCGAAACGTTTCCCGTTTTTTGTTGTTGTTTTCTCTGAGATCGGCTTAGTCAAAATCAACGAGGCACTAGCACTTAGTTTAACACCGAAGTTTGTAATCACACCGCAGCACTTAGGTTTTCTTGGTGTTTCAGTTTCAAGGATCAACACACGCCGGCTTTGTCTCTTGCCGTCTTACGTTACCCAGTCGCAAGTTAGGACACTGAAAGCTCCAAGAAAAATAAAGAGAGTGGGTCGGTTTCGTCTTTGTTGTTCGCTTAGTGCTTTGAGATATATTTTGTTTCATTAAGCTGAAAAATCCTAGAGACCTAATTAGGGCCTGATCCGGTTTTTGCTTCGAGGCGTTAGTTAGTGCCAGACTACTTCTCTTCGGCGTTTCTATGGGTTTCCTCTGGTTCGCAACATAAATAAACAAGCGCGAGACTTGAGCCACAGACGTCACATATGAACCGAGAAACGAGCAGCGAAGCTTACATCTCTTAATTGTTTAGCGATTTATGCCTGAAGATGCCAAATGATAGC
The DNA here is from genome assembly GCA_013358835.2 of Ixodes persulcatus. Classification (NCBI taxonomy): domain Eukaryota; kingdom Metazoa; phylum Arthropoda; class Arachnida; order Ixodida; family Ixodidae; genus Ixodes; species Ixodes persulcatus. Next base: position 873,908 of record JABSTQ010009592.1, on the reverse strand, counting down.
AAACTGGCGGCAGGGAAGCCCTGAACTTGGCGCGAGCTTGGCGAATTAGGGCCCTATAGATCCCCGCTTCTGGCCAAAGAAAGGTAAATTTGGACTGCACATTGGCTTCTGATTTTTGAAAGCCCTAAATTTCCCTGACAAAAACCAAATTTTGACCCACAAAACTCTGTACCTGCGATACTCCCCTACTGTGAATTGTTTTTTTCGTGTCATGGTAGTGCAGGTATAGGCACCCTTTGATGAGATTGGATGTCCAGGCATCTTAGATACATATTGGAGAAGCCGCTTAATCAGACAGGGATTTCCACGTTCCCTCACCTTTTCATAGGGACTGTCTTTTTTGTTGTTTTTCAGCCGTGATCCATTAGAAAAATATTTGTCACGCTCGTCCGTTACGCCTGACCTTCTGACTAGCTTCAACTGAGATGCGTCGCCATGGCTTCGATGCTATAGACTAAAGCCGCCGTCCTGTTGTTCATACATCATACAAAAGGCATTGTCCTCGCTGCAGACATGTAGAAATTACTTGCGTACACGCCTGGAGCATGTGCGACGCATGTATGCTTTCTGCACATGCATGCCTCGAAATGTCGGCAGAAAATTTTAAAGACTGTAAGCCCAACTTTGGGTTTGTTAATTCTATCGTAACTCTACACCAACTCTGACGTCACGGCACTGAGGTGGCGCTGCAGTCGGCACCACGCTTCCGCACACGCTGCACTTCATGCAAATCCGGCTTCTGATGATTTTTTTTTTGTAGGCTGTGCGTTGGTTTATTGCGAACATGGGCAACAGTGATCTAGTATATCTTGCACATAACTCTGTCTCCAATCACACTCATACTATACATCGTTCATTCGAAATTAAAACACTAAAAACACACCTCTGTGTTTTTTTTTTTTACAGTCATAGGTCATTTTTGTACGTAAACTTATGACGATTCGTATTTAGGTTTTTTTTTTATCGATCCTGACTTTTGCATAATATTTCCGAGCTTTTTTCTGAAACATTATTCACAAAATTCCAGGCATGCGTACTATGAGAAATGCAAGATTTACGGCGAGATTGATGAGGTGGAATGACTTTTACGCCAATCTTATTTTATATTTACACGTACCACACTTTTTTTTTTGAGACACCACATTAAAATGAGTATTGATTTTGCCCTCTGCTTTCGTAATAATGAGGACGCTCCAAGGACCTTGTATAGTCTTTGCCTGCATTTTGGTGACTTTTTTTAGATTAAAAAAAGCAAAAATCAGTGCTTTTGAGCAATCATTTCCTGGGGACCATTTAATACGGCGGCATTTTTCAGTGGCTATGGCGCGCTTTTATAAAAATACCTTATCATCTAAAAAGCTGCCTTTTTAAGGGGAGAGAATGATTAAATATATCCAAGCTTCTTTTTCTTTCTTCGTTTCTTTAAAGACGCATTTCGTATAACGGGTCCTTTTTTGTCTTGCACGTAAATGGTCGTTGGAACTTTTAATCGGCGAAGACAGGATTTACGACGCGACCTAGCGTTGTATGTAACGTTAGCTGCTAACCAAAGCTTTTGTTTTTCTTTCCTTTTTGTTTATTTAAACCACACTGTTTAAATAATTACGTGGTAGCACTTAGAAGAAGACCATTTCCATCTCGATCGTTGAAAACGAATGTTATGTGTTCTTCAATATCGAATAGTATATATGTGCTAAGGTTCTTTGTATCAATATATTTGCCTTTAGATGCTACCCCACTTACAGCATGAGATATATGAATAACCTCCACCTCTTTTTTTTCAATTTTCGAACAAAACATTTTAGTCAGTAAAGGCTCGACATTTATTCTGGTTTCACAAATGAGGACGCTGGTTAACATGCACTTCTATAAATTAAATTTGTACAATGTTTTGTCCCCCCCCCCCCCCCCACACCTAGAAACGTACATTGTTTTTGTTGTTTTTTTGCCGCAAAAATAAACTACCCTTGCTGAACGCTCATTTTCCGGCCAAATGTAAGGCTACCGGTCCTTACCAGAGGCAGACGTTTCAGAACTAACTGTTATCTCATTGAAAATTTATCAGTGATTTTCTGAACATTTCACTTGGGAAAATGGGGTCCGGTTTTGCCGGTTTCGGTAACTACTGACATTCAGCTCTATATATTCATGAGGTCCGTCTTGCACCATTCTTCCATCGAAAATTTAAGAAAACTGCTTGTCACTTAAAAAAAAGAAAGAAAAGATTTGGCTAATTTTGAAACTTTGGAATCTGTTTTGAACCGCAATAGGGGCTACATCGGGGCAGAGAACGAGCTTTCGGCAATGCGTAATTTACTTTTTCTGGTGAAAAAAAAAAAAAGATCCGGTAAATATATTTGGGGCCACCCTGTACATCTTTTATTTTTAAATTAACATTCTACATCCTACGGAATAGTTCGATCGATGGTGTTTACCCATGAAGCGCAGCTCTTTGGGGCCAAAGTATGGTTTATGTCTTGAAATTTAGGGCCTTCAGAAGCCCGAAAAAACAGGGTAGGGCCCACCTTTGACCAGAGTATGTGTATCTCGGTTCCAATTCGCCAAACAAGTTCCGAAGTTAGGCTTCAATGCTGGTGGTTTCGCTGTCATCCATCATCTTTTAGCCTAAACTACCAAACGAGTTCCAGAGTTAGGCTTCACTTATAGTCGTTCGGTTCTCATGTGGCAACTTTAAGCCAAAATTTGCCAAACCTGTGCCGAATTCTGGCTTCATTGCTGGTTCCGAATTTCATACTTGGCATTTTTGGCTTTTTGTCTGACACTTCGGCAAAGCACGCTGGCGCTAAGGAATATATCGAAGAAAAGCTTATTAGACATAATTGAGGCCTCTAGGATTGCCAAGCTCATGCCAAGTTTGGCGATTCCTTGGGCTTGCTACTTGGTTATAGCATGTGTGTCTCTGTGTGTTTGTGTCAACAGCCCTTCGAAATATAAAGCAACCGTTTTGATTAGCCGACAAAACAGTATCAAATGTCTTGCAAACAGAGCAACGACCGCAACACCCCTTCTGCACCAACATGTTTTTCAATTGCATGTTGGAGTGATTCAAGCATGAAATATGTCATCTAACAAGTAGTATATCTAACACGTTTGCAAGCTATGTTTGTCACTTGTTCGGGGAGTGATTGTGGCTCTAACGCGTTCAAAGCTTACACTAATTTTAGAATCAAGTCCTTGCCAAAGTGGACGATTTAAAAGACATTAAACGGCCGTCTACTCAGGCTCATCATGCGTAATATTACCATTACGACTCTCGATTGCCATATTTAGTGAGTTCTGCTAAATTCTTTTTGTTTTGTTATATTTGTTTTCATCTATACTTCAGCACGCTGAGCCACCTATTGCTGTCAGTTCCACTCTGCGCGAAAGCAAAAAATGGTTCGCGATGCACCAGGACAATCACGGAAAGTAAGCAATACTGCAAGGACATTAAAAAAATCCACCAAGGACATACCCATATTAACAACACTTGAGGACATCGCTGTAATGATGTATGCTGTCATCAAACTCTGTCACCAAGGAACCATACGATTCCACGCAGCCCATAACCGACAAGGGTTGTCAAGCAAGGGATCGGGCCCTCGAAAAGATTCAAAGACATACAAATTTATGACCAAGAAAACAAGAACAACAACAACAACGAGAGAAGAGAGCATGTCATAAACGGTATAAAACCAGCCGCGAGACATTCAGAAATGGCATTTTAGTTTTATCGGTTTTACAATCTCTCTCCACGCAAGTCGTTCGAGGACGTTGCACAGATCGGAGCGAATGATGAAATAGCGACCCTATCCGAGCGCAAAAACGACACTCTAAAACCGAAACGGCACCCAAATATGGCTATCCTTTGGGCCGTTTCGTCGAGACTCAGTCAATGCCAACTAGAAGACAAGACTGCGCCTTTCCGGCCCAAAACGTCATCACCGCTAGCGCGTCTTGCATCGTCCCAGAACGCGAACGGCGTAAAGCGGAAGACATGGCGACGCCGAACGTGAGCGTCTCAAGCTTTGCGGTGTGCGCTTGTCTCGATTCAGTCCGCGAGGCCGTGGTGCTCCATTTTATTTTTTAATTTTATTTTTGTGGGGGAGGAAGAAGGTAGAAGGGAAAACGTTCTAAGAGGGCTATATTACTTCGATTTTATGATGGGGAGGGAACGATAAAACAGGGTTCCTGAGTTCTGGGTAATATTCCACAGTACCAAAATAGGCGGCCCGAAGCCGAATGCATCAGTACATTTACTATACATATATATTTGTTATGCCATAGCGGTGATATTCGTTTGTCTTAGGAACCAAGTGAACCGGTGCCAAGGAGCTTAAAAGCAGATACACAAGCATGTACGCATGCTCAGCCTCAAACGCCTACAGACACATGAGCGAATGTACAGGATCATTCAATTGGACTCACATTCCTGTGTACCGAACATAGGCGCAATAAATGTTTTTATTATAAAAGAAACACGCAAATACAATTCAACCTTGCACGCGCACAAACATGCAAATAAGACGAACGCGTACGCACGCCTGCAAATACGTTCGCACCACAAATACGTCCCAACGCAAAAGCCCTACTGTTTAGCATATTTGGTTTTTCATTCACTTTATTTCATAAATTACCCTCAAAGGTCCTCATTCGAGGACATTACATAAAGAGGGGGGGGGGGGGGAGGGGGCTGCCAGTTATTCACATTGGAGTCTCAATAAGGAAACATTGAGCTTAAAAAAAGAAACCAAAATACAGGCAAGAGGTTAAAACAGAGCAAATATAAACACAATCGATCAATAACACGCACTCATACACAATCAATTAGTGCGAACATGGAGCATACCTAGTAAAAAAGAAGAACACACATGGGCAAATAACCACTCTTCGAGATGAAAGACTAAACAAGCGCGGAATGCGTGCGGGCACATGATTGAGGCTAAGTTCTCCGGTGGAATGTTCCATTCAGAAATCGCTAGTGAAAAAAAAAAAAAAATGAATTATTAAATCCGTTAGTGGATTCAGAGATCCGTTGCACTCAGAATTCGTTAGTCTATGGGAAGAGCGGGCAGGAGGTTGCGAGAGATTTTCCCTAATGTCCGGGTGATATTGTATATTTTATGAAAAAGGCAGAGCCGTGAACATTTGCTGCGCGTGGCTAATGAAGCTTGGCCCAAATGGGACTTCATAGCCGGCACGGTTTTCATACGGGAGCGCGACGGCTGTTTAAATATGCTGGATCGTACGTTCGTTTGCTCAAATGTCAAGCTATTTGCCCTAGTTATGCCTTATAGAAATTGCATACGTATCTGGCACAGACCACTATTAGGCTAAGTTTCTCAGCGCATGAAAATTCACTCCCGTGCTCCAGTTAAGGGAGGTTAGGTCTGTAGAAATGCCTTCACGCGCACGCACCGACGTCAAACACTGTGTATCACGCTCAGTGTCGTCAAAATTACTGACTAGACTTACCCAACTACTGTGGGCCTACACCAAGCGGTGCTTCTCATAAAACGCTCTCAATTTGAAAAAAAAAAAAAAAACGATAACACGCTTACTTGCCGAGGTCATAAATCCCTTTGGTCTCAGACGAGATCACACGTCTCTCAACAGCGAAACGGGTCAATAAAGCACACAGGCAAATAAATATACAAGTGCGAATGAACCAAAATTACCATTCAGAGAGTCTTTGAGGACGGTGATCGGTTGCTCTGGACCATCAAACCAGTCTCTTTCCTTCTCCTCCAAACCTAGGCTAGCCTGGGAAACAGGAAAGGAAGCGAGAGGGGGGGGGGGGGGGGGGGGAGAGAGAGGGAGGCGCGTTATATGTAAGAGCTGGCGCCGACGAGCTCGCTCCCATATTATTTCCGAGATTCCCTAGACGTTTGGTTGCGTCATTAGCGTGCCTGGAGGTCCGCTGGAAGTCTCAATAAACCGTGGTCGCCTTTTCCCCTAGAGGTGCAACGACGCGTGCTATAATGGAATCTGGGCTTTAAGAGCTGCTGCCAAGTATGGTTGTGGCGGAATTTCATTACGGCCGTAACACACCGGATGGGGAAGTTGCAATTCGGCTCTTGTTGTCTGTCTGGCTTAGTTATTCTGAATGGCCTCTCCAGCAAGGTGTGGCGTAGAGCTTAATTCACTGGTGAGTATTCTGACAGATCATGCAGTCGGTGCTTGCTTTGTGTCTGCTTCCGTGAATCCACTTGATTTTCACAATAAGCCTTCGTGTGAGTGTTCTGTCATCTGAAATATCAATCAATCAATGCTTGATATCTGTCCGCTTCGGCAAATCCACTGGACTCTCGCAATTAACCCAACAGAATTTTCCCGTTCTTCTACGGTACACACAATCTGTGACTAAGATGTATTGTTTCCTTTATAAGCGAAAATCACAAGACTTCTTTTTTTGTCAAGCGAATCTATTCGCCCATTGGTGCAGGAGATAAAATAATTTGATTTCATGGAAATTTAAGCTGGAGGACGTTAGTATGCCTCTTGATGGAGCGGATTGTATTAATATTGTGAGGGGGGTGATTTTTGTTACCGCATTTTGACCACTATCATGGGGTCTTCAAGGAGCATGGCACAGTAATATAAAAACCAAAAGCGATAACACAGTCACCTCGTATTGAAAATGAGAGGTGTACGATTTGAAAAAGGTAACGGAGTAGCATTATGCATTCTTCAGGTCTTGTGCATTTTGCTGTCTCTATCTCCCTTTTTGTTATGTTTCTTTTTCTGGTGTAGTATTCGCCAACCGAAAAAGAGATGTACAAAACAAAAAGAACACAAGTTACTGCTGCCATCGCCGGCAGGTTTCTAATGGCTGTGAACCGTTTTAATGAGCCCGGAGAGAAGTTATTTTTCTTTGGTTGACAAATAGGCCTTCTGTTCACGAAACTCTCACAACAAAACAACGAGAGAGGGGAGAAAGAAAGGGAGATAGAAAAAACGAAAACAAAAACGAAATACGAAGTAAGTTGTTGATGGGAGTCCAAGAAGAGCCCCGGTCATGCGTGAGGCACGAAGTGTTCTTGCTCAGGAACATCAGGTCATTTTTGGTTGTTTTTCAGGACTAGGCGACTGTTGTCTGCATCATTAGGTTTCTGCTATCGCCTTGACGGCTACTGCTTTGCTTTTATGGGTTCCCTGTAACGGTTGTTGTTTTTATCCGCTCATCTTTTCCTCTGAATTGTTAAATGTATTATTTAGGTACGTTTTATCTTTTGTATGAAGGACTTTATATTTCAACAAAATGGTGAGTTGGGCCAGTTGGTTCATTATGAGAAAAGACAAGCGCCGAAAGACTAGGACAAAGTAGGGAAACGACGACACAAGGCGCACTCGCAACTGAAGTTTTTATTTTTGGAAAAACAGTCTTATATACACTTTCAAACACACACCCCGTCACTTTCCACGTGCCCACTCTTTATCTAAGAATAAACGCTCTTTGTCTGTCAGAGTCACGGAAGGTTCACTTAAGCACTTACCTGCACCCTTCTTTATTTCCTAAGGTTGTCAGCAAGTACGTCACATGCTTTTTGCATCCTATAATTGCTGCGGTCTTGATAACTCAATGTTTCGAGCTATTTTCTTTTCACGGCGTTTGCTTCTCTGCTTTCATGTTGGTCCATGTCCAGGAACAAAGTGCCTTGAGCAATGACCATTGTGTTTTCTTTCGGGAAGCTGGGTTAGTGACACGTTATTTTTTATATTGGCGCTATGTACCATCAGACGCCAAGTCTTAGCGAGACGGGAGTTAATATAAGTTACACTGCGATTCAGATGCCTTCTTACCTTTTTTCGACGTTATTGTACGCTCGAAGAGTCACAGGGTATTACAGAAAAAAAAGGAAAACACGATCGATTTGTACCATTTACTGCCAAAAGCGAATAGGATTAGGCACGACTGAAGTCATTTTGACACCAAAGAGCGCTTCGATTTCCGCTCTTGTAAAACTAATAGTTTAACGAGCAAACCAGTTTGTCGATATATTCGTTATTTTATGATGGCTTTAATATAACTAAGCTACGCAGGACAAATGGGGACCCGCACATGGGTTTATTTTATTGTCTTACACGATTACATTATTGTTATCGTGGGGTGTAAGTTGCATCGAGGCTTGTGCACATATGCCGATTTTAATTGAAGGGTTTTCACAGTAACCTTGTAAACTTTTATCCTGAAGGAAACCATTGAGTAGGTAACTCACTGTTTTAATTAAGTTTAATTTTTTAAGGGCTTGAACGCTAGGCATTAAATTACTGAAGCCCCTACCTGGCCATGTAGACGGGTGTCCACAATTTCACGACTACCAAAAGGGTCCCCAGGCAATACCATCTGGAAGACAACCCCCAAGATGTTATCACAAGTGGATCCTGGCAGTGCTGCATAGCTCGTGTCAGCGTCGCCACACGTGCATCTTGCAGCGTCTCGCAATCAGCGCCACGCTAGTGCATGACGACGCTAAGACGGACACTTCTGCCGATTCACGGTGTCTCTAGTCAAACTTCAAGATGTCGGCAGCGTGAGGCGGGTCGAAAATCTATGAGCGATGACGTCATGCACAGGTCCTTTCTTCTACGTGGTACTGCCCCATGCCTGCAACGTGAAGATTAAAATCAGGGGCTGAGCCCCTGGCAGAGACAACTCAATCCGTATCGTAGCTCTAATCTAAGTGTCGTCGAAAGTCAAATTCCAAAAACAAAGCGAAGGAGCACTGTCTAGTATCAGTGAGCACTCTACGGTATCAGTCGGCTATGAAATTAGTGATCATTGAGCGTAGTGAGTTTAAAAAAAATATGTCAACATTTACGGATGTGCCATGACTCTAAAGCTATTGGATCATTCCTCTCGAGATCCATGCTCCGTTGAGAGTAGCGATGCAGAACAGGCTATAGTCCCAATAGAAATTTAGGTAGGCTGCAGGAAACTTTTGGCTTAGGCTGGTCACCGAAAACACCTGTATGAAAAAGTTGCAATCCTATGATTTGAACACCAACACACAGAAAATATGTTTTGTATAAAATTTTCACCCTCCACGAAAGAATAAACTGTAAAACTCTTGATGGCAATATTATCAACTTTGTTGACTTTTTCGACTAATAGGCCGTGTTGTCAACAAATAAAAATTGCCTAGAACTTTCTTTCAACGCAGAGGTTTCTTAAAAATGAAGAAAGTCCGAGTTTAAAAAAATGACCGCATCTCCACGTGGTGAATGATGTTGATTGGGGCGAAGCTCTGGTGGTGCTGTCTTTGTCTGCTGGGTTGTGGAAAGCCATCTGAGCGTGCACCGTTGCTCTGCTGTGCGGTATATCGGACGCTGCGCATGCGTCCACAACTCAGCGACTCAGCGTTTTTCGCCCCGGGTGACAAGCGATGCAAAGATCTGTAGTCGTGGAAAGCTGAAAAACAGAGCGTGTGGAGTCTTTAGCATCATGTTATCATCGCTCAGCTGCCAAAAAAGTACAGCCTGAGTCGATAAGAAAACCGAAGCACGAATGAATGAGGGAAGAAGCGACAGCATAATACACCTCATCCTTTAGTTTCTCAAGGGTGTACACAGCGTTGTCGTTTTGAGGCTTTTCTGCACGTAGGCAACCATTACTAACCCTCATTTTGTTTGGCTAACGTTTGTCCACCTTTCGTGTCACTCCCACATCCGCGTCACCGTATCGGGCTTAGTTCGTGGTCGCCCGTTTCGGTGTCTCAGCACCTCGGTGAGGAACACGCGGGAAGGCGAGTTACACCGCATCTAATTTGAAAGGTTGGGCAACGCTGGTGACGATCTTACTTGCGCCACCAGCTTCCAGAAATATCTAGCTCCCCCAAGCGAAAATATCCCCCTCTTCACTTTTGCCCTATTTTGTACGCGACTGCAGTTTATATTGAGCTTATAAAACTTCTATATTTTATACTTTTGTATGCCGCGTTTGTCCCATTGTCCGCACGAACTCAATGGATTCGCAGAAACCTAGTCCGACCGGTTTATCTTTCGGAACAGCCGCTTGAGGATTACGCACTATGCATTAACCCTCGCAGGGAAAAACAATTCAAGATAGCAAAGCCGGGCAGAGGGCAAACGTTCTCTCTTTATAAAGGTGTTTAAAGTTTCCTCTACAACTTGCGGTGCTTACAGATAAAAGTCCGGCGTGACTTCACTTGCAAACCTCTCCCAAAGTCTGGTCTAAATGGTTTTGCGCTACATTGTTATTTTAGAAGAACGGCGACGGCCGCCAGTTATCCGGGCTTTCAGCGGCGCTCCGGGAATCCCTAAGCACACAATGAAATGGTCGAGAGCCTTCGGAAATAGCATGCACTTTCGCTCGTTGGCACCAGTTATTAAAAGGGAGCTTTCTCTCGTACATGGCAATGTTAATTAAGGTAGGTTCCAACTAGAAAAGGAAAGGGGGGGGGGGTTCGGAGTTTCTGGGCGTCCAATGGCTGCTAGAAGACTTGATGACAGGCCCCTTGTTCGTCTGCCATTTGTTTGTCTTCGTTTAGTTGAATGCTTTATCGACAAATTTAAAAATGGAGGGGGAAGTTTCGTCGGAGATTAAAGGGGTTTCTGGCCTTGGCATGCACGCGTCTTTGCATTTTTAAGTCAGGAGATATTGTGGGGAGTCAAAGGTTGGCATGAACAAACAGCAGTTCAGGAAATGGGTCGCTTTGTTTACAGTGAGCGGACTGGAAACTATTCGTCACCAATGTGTGTTGTGAGTATGTCAGCAGCTTCTCACACGCGTGAGTGCATGTGCATGTGTGGATGTGGGCGCTTATGACGATATAGATGCTGACTTGTGGGAATGTGCATATGCATGTGTTAACTGTTTGCGAGTATGAGAATCTCTGCATGGCCCTTTGTGCATGTACGCGCATACACAGCACTAGAGAGTGTGTCTTAGTTTAACCATTCATGCGTAATTGTGCAGGTCTTTACGTTTGGTACGTGAGTGTATATGTGCGCGATCGTAGGTTCATGTATGTGTGAAGTTTGACTGCATGTGTTGGAAGCAGTACGCATGCTTGCACATGAGTTCGACATGCGGGAGTGTATTTTTTTGCCGGTGCACTGCGCAAACATATACGTTTTGGTTGGACTTAATTGTGAGTATGTGCGCGCGTACTTGCCTATGTCTTGGTGTGTGCGTATCCTCCTCGTATTACTCGTCGGTGTGTCTGCCTGTGCATCCGTGAAAGAATACACAGAAATAATAAAACACACGAAGGACGAACACAGACACACACAGTTCTTTCAATGAGCAACGAACATTTATGAAATGCCCATGACGCTACGACAATAAACTTCGAGATTGAAAGAAAGAGAACGAAAAATTATACAAAAATAAAGAAAACGAAAAAGCTCAAATTTAAAATCAAACTAAAGTGCTCAAAATTTTAAAATACCGAATTAAAACGATAGGACACATCCTGGAAATTAACCACTGAACAAGGGGAAAAAGGAAGAAGAAAGAAAGGAAATTGACCCCTGAAAACGGGCAAAAGGAAGAAGAAAAGAAATGAAAAGAAGGCAAAATTAATACATGCTCAAAACTACCGTTACGATACCTCTGGCGCGAGGAACTCCAGCTCTTTTGGCGATAACACCAGAGAGGGCTCAGAAACATTGTTCGCGGCGTATTTGATCTTAAACGCCTCAATTATTTCTCGCCCACACTTGTCTGTGTGTGTTTCAAGCACAGTGGTGTTTTCGAAGTTTGGGGCGCAATCGTGGCAAGTACGGGCATGCACGACTATGGGGTGAAATGAGTCCGATGATGCCTTGGTGAAGTCTAAATGGTGCTCCCTAAGGCGAACATTTAGGCATCTTCCAGTTTGGCCGATGTATTGGCCTCCGCAACTCAGTGGAATTGAATAGATTGGCTTCTCTTTACATTTGACATACTTGTTGGAGTGCTTGATGGAGCATTCGGGTGAGCGACTCTCGTTGTTCACCCTCTGGCACATTTGTTTCAATCTCATTCTACAAGTGAAGACCACCTTCGTGTCAAACCGAGCAGCAAGAGTCTTCAGGCGGTGGGCGGTGTTGTGCACGTATGGTATGCAAACCGGACGTGAATGACTATTTTGTTTCAATGGAGGACGGATGGGGCCCATGATGAGACGCTGAAGGGTTGTACGGAGGAGGTCGGCTGGATAACCTGCTTGGAGCAGGCGATCATGCTGTCGCAGGACGCTTTCTGATGACCTCCTCCGTACAACCCTTCAGCGTCTCATCATGGGCCCCATCCGTCCTCCATTGAAACAAAATAGTCATTCACGTCCGGTTTGCATACCATACGTGCACAACACCGCCCACCGCCTGAAGACTCTTGCTGCTCGGTTTGACACGAAGGTGGTCTTCACTTGTAGAATGAGATTGAAACAAATGTGCCAGAGGGTGAACAACGAGAGTCGCCCACCCGAATGCTCCATCAAGCACTCCAACAAGTATGTCAAATGTAAAGAGAAGCCAATCTATTCAATTCCACTGAGCTGCGGAGGCCAATACATCGGCCAAACTGGAAGATGCCTAAATGTTCGCCTTAGGGAGCACCATTTAGACGTCACCAAGGCATCATCGGACTCATTTCACCCCATAGTCGTGCATGCCCGTACTTGCCACGATTGCGCCCCAAACTTCGAAAACACCACTGTGCTTGAAACACACAGAGACAAGTGTGGGCGAGAAATAATTGAGGCGTTTAAGATCAAATACGCCGCGAACAATGTTTCTGAGCCCTCTCTGGTGTTATCGTCAAAAGAGCTGGAGTTCCTCGCGCCAGAGTTATCGTAACGGTAGTTTTGAGCATGTATTAATTTTGCCTTCTTTTCATTTCTTTTCTTCTTCCTTTTGCCCGTTTTCAGGGGTTAATTTTCTATCTTTTCTTCTTCCTTTCCCCTTTATTCAGGGGTCAATTTCCTTTCTTTCTTCTTCCTTTTTCCTCTTGTTCAGTGGTTAATTTTCAGGATGTGTCCTATCGTTTTAATTCGGTATTTTAAAATTTTGAGCACTTTAGTTTGATTTTAAATTTGAGCTTTTTCGTTTTCTTTATTTTTGTATAATTTTTCGTTCTCTTTCTTTCAATCCCTTGAAGTTTATTGTCGTAGCGCCATGGGCATTTCATAAATGTTCGTTGCTCAATGAAAGAATTGTGTGTGTCTGTGTTCGTGCTTCGTGTGTTTTATTCTTTCTGTGTATTCTGTAGTTTTCAACGCGCTCTGCTACGTATACTATTGCATCCGTGAAAGCTTGCACGCTTATGCATCTATCCTTGTTTGTTTGTATGTGTGCCTTTGCCAATTTGTCTGTCGATAGCTGTTCATCTGTGTGCATTCGTGTTGATGCTGTGGAGCGCCAAGGTTTGTAAACGATTAGGCTTAAGAAAAGCAAGTCCGGGTATGACGTCAAAAAGTTCAGAGGAAGTATTAAAGAGTGACTTACGGGGTGCTAATCCCCCGTGCAGCCGAATACATTGTTCACCCATTTCATATGCAGTCCTCAGCGTGAACTACTAAAGTGATATTGAAATTGTTTGTGCTTGGCTAATAGGCTGGTATCGAACGCAGTAAATTAAAACCTGCAGATTGGTTATGACAACAAATCTCGTAGTACGCAGAATACGCTGCTGTCCTGCGGTCGCTTTTACTTAGGTGTTATTGCCGACATGAACAACCCATCGGTCGAAATCGAACAGTTAGATAAGCTTAGCTAAGGTAGGGAGACGAAAAACGAATTTAGGCTTAGCAAATATAATTAGAAAGGTCATATCTCAAAGGCTAGAGGTCAGATGTAAAGAAACATGGACACGTAAGCCAATGAACTCCACTTGGGGTTAAAGATTCAAGATCACGGTTACTTGGGGTCATATGACCTTTGTCCCGGTGAACGTACGACATGTTGTGACACTCTCACGGGGGAAAGGCGAACTCTAGAACTATATTCTTAATCAAAACAGATCGGACGGAAATTTACATCTCTTGTCGCGTAGGTAATAGCGTATTATATGGTAAATGTGATAGGAACACAACTCCTTATAAAATAAGCAAGGTGGTAGATTAAGTTGACAAAGTACGTATTCGAGGTTGAAAAACACGAAAATTTGAATTAATGGGATAACAAAGTTACGTTGTATGATTGATAACCCCCACAAAATCGACCCTGGAAATGAAGAGAATGTGCCATGAAAATAATGAGAAAATATATTAAGGTCTTTGCCTTATTCCAATTATTGGAACAACAAGATCCCTTTGCGGAAACACCTTTACCATTTCATTTGCTGGCAATGATAAACGGCATTAGACACCATTCAAGACAATAGCAGTGGACGGGTTCCAACGAGAATAATATAGGTCTATGCTTTGGTTAACTTCGAAGTTGTTGATCTTCGCACCGAGTAATCATTGCCACATGGAAAATATTGTTTCCACCAGAAATACCAACCCCGAACGGTTCAAATTGTTCCATCGAATGTGGCGATTCCGCAAAAACGTCAATGCCGGAGGTTGTATTCTGTTTATACCATAAATTTGACAGCCTTACTGAACCAACATGCCAGTTTGGCCAATAAAACATCGGTTTCCTATTCACATGACCTTGCCTTTCTCAGATAAAAACACGTAAGTTTAGACACGTGGCATAAATCCAAAGTTTGATTGGTGCACATGCTACCTTTTTTACACGCGAGTAGGACTACAGCGATCAACAGAGGACAGTTGATCTTTATACAAAGTGGCACGGCACCAACGCCGGTGGGCTCTTCGTGATCAAACACGCCATGCTTTGATGTTGGGTCATACGAAATGAAGTTTACTTTCTGCCGCCGAAAACTCCACGGGGAGAGGAAATTAATTGAACCTCTGACCTGTAAAAAATGGGAGTGAGCGCGTTGAGGGAGGAGCTCAGTGTTAGGCTTTGGGTACAAGTGCGTTGAAGATTCAATCGCTGCAATGAGATGTTGGGCGGTTGTGAAACTCCGTTGACTAAAAAAAGAAAAATGCGAGGGAGTAGGGGATTGGCAACAAAAAGGATGAAACAAAAAAATGTTCGTCTTTCCTTGTCCTTACTTTGTTTTAATCTTTCTGTTGACAGTCAATGTTACCAACACGCTCTCCAGTTATAATGTAAGTAGTGGATGTTTGGAATTCGCCCGGCTTTACACCAGGTACAAGATTTCAGAATTACGGAGTAATTGAATGCATACTTGAAAGTTAGCAATATTAATTCCACGGTATATTGACTCTTCGTTCCTCAATGATGAATATCGAAAACCTTTCCCATTTTTTTGTTTGCATAAGCATTACCGCGTGATACCCGCTTGAATACCCCAGACTTGCAGCGGTCCCGATCGGGTTACATTTCTAATTTACAGCGTGCATCAAGATTGTCGTATCTCAAAGCCAGGCCAACCTCACCTTGTGTAAGTAGCACAGCTAACTTCATTTTCTGCTTACTTTTGAAACAAGTTCCATTTGATAACTTCGTCCCACAGTGCAGCAAGTAACGGACGTTGATAACAGAAGTGTGAAAGACATCTTTTTCCCGAAAAAAAATGTTTACACTCCCACCTTGCCAACACACGTCAAGCAACGGAATAGACAATGCCGTTCATTAAGAAATGTACATCGTGTCCTCGAGTGCCATCCGGGCGCTAAAAACATTTGTAAAAAATCAAATAAACGGAGTGCATTGAAACGTTTTACAAAGCCGTCTTCAGGTGGATCATTTATCACACTCTAAATTTATGCGTGTACATCTTAAGAAAAATAGTTAAGCTAATAAACAAAAACTTGTTACAGAGAGAAAAACGACAAAAAACTGCTGGTTGCCGCTGCTACTCTAGAGCATAAAGCAAAAATGTAAAAACTTCTTTGAGATTAATTCCTGAAACAAAATCCAGCTTGTCCGAGCGTGAGTAATATCATCTTTGAGTTGCAGCGTCAACCAGAAGGTTTTTGGCCGTTTTCCTCTCTGTGCAAAATAATATTAAACAAAAAAATCACGCTGAGTTTTTTTTTTTATCCTATTTATAAATTTTGAGCGCGATAAATGTGCCAACTGAGGACACCATTCTGAAAAGTTTAAATGCACTCATTTCCTCGGTTTATTTATACGATTATTTCTTACGCCCGAATATAGCTCTCGAGAAGACCCTGTATTGTACCCTTCTACTCGTTTCCTTGACACTAAATGTAACAGTGCCATTCCTACGTGAACGTCATCAATGTGACACTCTCGCTTCAAGGGAGAACATAAATAAATAAATAATTGCTCGAAGGACTCGAAAGCAGGGTTCCGTGCACTTTTCGATCCGATTGGCATCCTGCATGTTGAAACCGCAGTCATATTAGTTCCTCCTAGCCCATCCGATGTTTAACACTCGTAAGGAAAGGAAAGCAAAAGGGCTGCAACCAATTATCACTCTACCACATAAAAAGTATGGCTAGGCGTCGAATAAACATTTTAACCCGATCAATCGACCCTATTTATTTGTTTAATTAATTGATTAATCGGCCTCATTCATTTCTACACATTTTTATTTAAAATTACTTGTTTTTTTACTCTGTTTTATATGACATAAAAGGCGCAATATACAATTTTGACTATGAATCAACTTGGATACGTAGTTGAGAAGAGTTCGAAGACACACTGCAATAATATTACTTCACCTGTATACGGGAAATAGGTTCGTCGATATTCTCCGGAATGAGCGGCCTCCTTTGATTGTTCACAACAATCTTTGCTTCGATAAACTGGAACTCGTACGGCGTTGAAGTAACCGGGACACATGTAACCTTCGGCACTTGTCTGGAGTTACAAATCTCGCCCTTACATTTTACTTTAGGTTAAAATTTTCCCTAAAGTTTGCCCTTCTTATAAGTGTGTTCGTTCTTGTCTGCGCGGTGAAAGCCTGTAATCTTACTTTAGTTTGGTTCGTAAACATTCGACCCATTAACCAATCAAAAATATGAATAATGATTAAAGCATCGATTGGTTAATCGGTAGGTAAATCGCTCAATTGCCCACCCCTGGTAAAAAGGTATGTCTTTGCAAGTATCTTACCTCGGCGTGCACTTTTTCTGCTGTAGAAGTTTCCCCACGTGTCAGAATGTTCACTGTCGACGAAAGCGACGTCGTAATTTTATACGTCAGTGCCCTCCCCCCCACCCCTCCCCCGAATCGTCTAAGAAAACTCGTAACCTTTAACTCTTCCCCTTTTCACTTCGCGTGTTTATTTTTGAATTTCACAGAACGCTAACTGCTGGTTGGCTCGAGTGCAAGGGACTCTAGTATCTATTTAATGTGAAAAATCCTTAAGATGGGCATTCGTGCGTCTAATTCCGGTTTTGCTGTGTTATTTTATTATAAGACCGAGAATTCCTTCTGTTAACGTCCTTGATTTAAGCGTGCTTCAATAAGCGGCTGGGATTGAGAGATCGTGAGCCCGGCGAAGAGAGCAACGTTGTCTCCTACAGCACTTTACACGGGTACATTGGGTTTAAACATAGAATGTTTGTTCCTTTTGATTTTTGCAATTTTCAGACGTGGATTCTCTAAAACGCATTGCAGAGTGCGATCTTCTTGCTTGACTACCGCTGTCTTTTTCTGCATTATGTATAATTTTATAGTTTTACGGGGACAGTCTTTGAGGAGAATTTACGGCGCGTCTTAAAATACAACTTGCAACCTCGGTTTTCTGCAGGGCAGACAATCCATTCAACGTCTTCGCCTCCTAAACTGTGAGGATGGCCGTGTTGGCACCGGGTAAAAAAGGGGAGAGAATACGGCAAAGGAGAAGGCGGGGAAAAGTAGGAAGCCCGAAGTGTAGATACATGCCTTTACGCGCGGAGCTTTACCAATGTCCTAGAGGCATCGTGTATCTTTAATCGGGTCCTTGAAGTGTCGTGGATTTTCGATGGTGTCCTCCAAGTGTTGCGCAACAACCAGCTTGCTGCATGAGGTTGGATCGATTCTTTCCAACAAGTAGCACAGAGAAGGTTAGCCGTTTGTGGCTAGACATGTTAGAAAGGTGTCAAAACCTACTTTTGACCATATGCGGGGCAGGTTAAAATAAAACTATGTGGGTTAGTTGACAATCTTAGCTATATAATTGCGCATTTCGAGTTTGGGTGAGGCGTTTTGTAGTTGTTTTGCTTTCCAATCATTCGCACAAACAAGAAAATAAAAAAGCGAGACCTTGTTTTAAGCTCATATGGTCTCGTCCCATTCAATCAATCAACCAATCAATACTTTATTTCACATCAAGAGTTGATTTAGGCTGCACCGGCAAAAACACGCCGAAGACAATTAAGACTACTTACGTGTAGGAATGCGAAAACATTTTTATACGCAGCGCAATACAACAAGCAGTTTAAAAAGGACAGCTTCACTTTTGCTTGTGTTTATTGCTAACGAGTTAGTTTCGCTCCAGTTGTACAGCTTCTTCAGTGAAACATTTGTTTTATAAACAAGGTCTTTTATTCCGGTGTCTGAAAAACATAAACGTGTATTGTCGGCATGAATGATGAAGGAGGATTTCGCTGATATTAACAATATCAATTATAAATTGAAGAAATTACAAAGGGCCTAAAATGCTACATTGCGGTACGCTAACTCTAATGGGCTGAACAGAACAAATGTGTCCATTTATTACGACATCTTGCTGACGAAATTTAAGATACAATTCTAGAACTAATGGTACGCCACAAATTCCGTAGTACTCGAGCTGCTTTATTAGTGTAGTGTGGTTAATACGTTCGAATACCTTCGAATGGTCGATGAAAACGCCTATAATTAACTTCTTTTTCTTCTTTAAATGACTCTGAAATTAATTCCTTTTGTCCTAGCAAAACGGGCTCTGATCGACCCTTACAAAAACCATACTGTGAGTCTGTGATTAAATCAAATTTTGTAAAAATAATTTGTTACTTTATTGTGAACAATTATTTCAATGCATTGCGAAAGCACATGTAGCATCGATATAGGTCTATAGTTCAAGAATGCGATTTTCTTTCCTCTCATATACAAAAAAATTACTTTCGCGGTCTGAATTTTTTTTTAGGAAAAGTACCGCTGGACAATGAAACATTCTTTATGTGTGTTAACACATGTGATTTAAAGTCCAAAACATGCTTAGTTGGTATGATTTCTAATTCTTCGAGGTCACAGGAGTTTCTATTTTTAAGAAATGACAAAAAAAGTTTGAATTATTATCCGTTAAAAAAAGCGCGATTTCTTCAGCTTCATATTTCGTCTCAAATGAAAGATGATGAAGCAACGAATGAATAGAAACTGAATGCTTAATTTGGTGAAGTTGTGCGGAAAACAAAAATGCAAAGAGGTAGTGTCCAAGGCGCCGAATGCCGTTCGAGTAGCACGATCGAACGCAAGAGCGAGACTGAGTCAGACCAAAAAAAAAAAAAAAAACATAATCGAGTGCCGTGACGATGCACTTTTGATGCTGCTTGGTTGACCCCATCGGATCGTGTATTGTCAGCTTCGTATAGACTCAAAGTTAAACAATTGCTAAGTGCAAGCGGCTGTTTATATAAACTAAACCGACTTCCAAAACCCTGAAAATAAAAAAAAAATATATATATTTTTTTAGACAGTCTGGTTGGGAGATGCGTAACAAAATATTATTTTACAAACAAAAAATAGGGGAATATTGATTGCGCGTGACGCGATTTAGTCGGTAATCACCTCCTTTCCACTTGTCTTCGTTCTCGGCATTTCGGGCGCGTGGAGGAGAAGATGATGGGCTTCGCCTTCTGATTGAGTAGGAAAGACCGAATGACCATTCCGCGACGCCATGGACTTGACGCGCAGAATTTCAAACAAATCTCTCGCCGTCGATATTGCTCTAACCAATTTATTTTCACGTTAAATTTATTTTTTTGACAGGTGTGTCTCTACCAGACTGTTAAAAAACGTGTTTTTTTCAGTTTTTTTTTTAAGACTGCAAAAGAAAGAAGTGTTCAGACGGCGCGCCTTACAAAAGACACCGGGTAACGAAAAAAAAAGTGGATGACAATTTTTTGGCAGAGCACGCGAAAACTATGAGAAAGCTTAAAAATGTGCTACCACAAAAAAGAACAAAAATACATATACTTAGTCGAGATTGCAAACATAACGTTCACCCCATAGGCCCGTAAGTCAGTAACACTAAAGAAATCGTGTGTTCGTCATGCCGGCGGCTCAAACCGAAACTCTGTCGCTCACACGGACTGGAACTCGGAGATATTTTCTTAGCTGTATGTTTACGCGGGAGATAAGTGCTTCCACAATCATTTTATGTCTTAACATTCAATAAGACTGTGATACTTCGAGTACATCTTCGCTTATTTGGACATTCTTTGTTAGTGCCGATGTCTCGCGGACGTTGTTTTTCTTAAAGCGTTACATGATAAATATTGAAAACTTTGATAGCATTTCATCGAGTAAGAATCGAGGTGATGTTAATTTTATAACATTTCCCATCGAGTGTTGTGTATAATTATTATTGAGTTCACCAATGATAAAGCCTGCTTTTGTTCGGATTACAAACACTGCTGGTGATAACTAAAAAAGTAAATTACATTGGCGCAAACGTAGATTTTTGTCAACACACAATTCAAATTTTATTGAGACATCCGTTCTAATGACCCGAAACCCGTAACATGATTACATTTGATGACATTTTCGACAACTCCGGTTTTATTGTAGAAATTATTTTTATAATGCAATTAAATGAAAAGGTGCAAGCAAGCTGGACAAGAATGATGAAAATAATCCCTGGAGAAGGGGAACAAGAGGGACAAAGGACAAACACAAAACTAATTACACATGAAACCTGACGCATTAGTGTATATGATATACTAAATATGTGTTCATAAACAAATGAAAACGTTTTAAGAACTCTTCTTTCTTCTTAAAGCAAGATGTTGTCTTCTTGACAAACGCATAAAATGCCCTTCAAAATAATTTTTTTTTGCCAGGAAAATAAATTGCGTAATTGGTCAAATTAAAATATCTTGCAGCGTATTTTTCTTGATGCTTTGTTTTTTAGAGCCGTTCACTTTAAAATGAACAGAAAATGTTTACCCTTTGTTGCGAATGAATAGTCGCCCCTGTCATGTATTAAGCCGATGTACCTTTTTTATTTTTTCCTGTTTTTTTGTTATTAAGAAAAAAGCTTGGATATTCATATTTGCCAGACGATTTGTTATTCCAGAGGGTCAGCAACGAGTGCGGCATAAAATCCGGCTTATCCTTTCTTGTTTCCTAAACATAAGACAAACTGCACTTTTCGACGAGCAGAATGAAGAGAAGGGCAAAAATATATATTCTTCAATACACGGCCCGTCTAGACAATTTCAGAAACGCATTGTCACATTCAAGAGTGGAGTCATATTGGGTGCCCGTATTCAAGATGAAATGTCAGCAATCGTGCCTTGTTGAAATCCCAACACAATGTTTATGCAATCCATGCAGCCGTAAAGACAAGATACTCTGTTTCTGCAAGACCGGCATCTGGTTTCTACGGCAACAGGGATAGGCTTAGGCACAGAGTAAGTGCTGATATTTCTTTTTTCTGCCTTTCTGAGGCACGTTTCAATGCAACGTCTTTTCAAATTTCACATTGTGCGGTCTCTATTCGATCGTTTTAGAGTTCCCTAGGATCTTTTCGATTTCAAAACAGCCCTGCATTTGCAAAGATAACTTTTTTATTTCCTCAGAAAAGTGAAATATATGTAGTATTTGATGTTTTCTGTTGCTTGCTCTACAGTTTCTTGAGAGTATCTCTGTAGAAGCTCATTCATGTGATATAATGCGTAATATTGTTTTCGATATTAATGCCTATAGTGTGTGAGGGTGAAGCTGTTCAACGTTTCAATGTATTGGGTGTAAATATAAATTATAAAAATATAAGATTTTATTAATATTAATATTACTATTATTATTATTATTATTAGCTGTGTCACTTTACACTCGGGTGTAGTTGGGGAACAACAAGACAAAGCACAAGGATTTCTGGCATAACAAATCGCAGCATCTTGTCAATTGAGAGTGTTTCGCCTATAGTGCAAGATGTCTCCAAACAAAATTCTCAGTATCTATTTTTTCACTACGAAAAAAAAAAAAAAGACACAAGAAGGCGCCGTTGAACGCAACGCATCCCCGAATGTAGCGTTAGCGTCCCTAACTGACTGTCGAAGTTTCGGAGCTAACAGTTATGTCACTTAAACGTTTCAAGCAATTAAACAAAAGGGGGAGCATGGTGGTTGACGATTCGCAAGAATACCCGGAGATGGATGGCGTCAGCTACCGCCGAAAGTTCCAGAAAATTAATGATTACTTTTATATAAGATAACGGTTAGTCCTGACACTTTCGAATCTGGTTCGAATTCCCACTAGCGCTACGTTATGAAGGGAGATAACACGTTCGGCAATGCGTAAGTTATTTTTGCAGTAAAAATAAAGTCACTAAATTTATTCGGGTGCACCCCGTTCTCTACTTGTACTCTAGCGGATGTTGTGAAAAAATCCCAGGCGAGTGCGTTGCTCCGAAGAGCTCCAGTTCTATCTAATGGAGGAAAGCTGATAAATCATCGAGCTCATTGTGTGAAGGAACGGCATTTCAGCGGCTGTCCTATTTTTGTCGTTATTCCTCGCTCGGTCGGCAAAAAATTGCTGAGTCAACATCGATCGCACTAGTGCCATACTCCCGAAAATATGACCGCTGAACCTGGTGACCCCGTGGATGCAGCCACGCTTGATTTTGACCTTTATCGCGGAACGCCCCTTTATTCGGCAAAATCGTCGTAACTCGGTCACAGCCGGTTAAACGGGGAGGGACGACAAAAATTAAACAGCCGGTGAAGCCTCGATAATGGTTGAGCATTCTTCTAATAAAAAGCGCGACAGGCCTTGTAAGCCACGCGCTCGTCAGGGCTTTTCCATACCGTCGGCGACTCTACATTAGGGATGTCATCGTAGAATATTATAGCGAACGTAATGAGTGGCTACTGAAGCCCTATCACGGCCCAGCTGTTAGGATTCACAACACCCGATAGCTGGCGTAGTGCTGCATATTTAATTATACATTCGTAATATTTGTACCATTAAAAAATAGTTTTACTATAATTTGCATATGCCTAAAACTGTCAGTACCTTCGAACGTTTAAAGAAAATATAACAACTACTGTGACTGGGGCTTTGGCAAGATGCACGAGTTGGCAGCCATGATATAATGGCAGCCAAGGTGGCGGGGGCGGAGGATGCCGCTTGCTGTTGCGGTCATCGTGGGGATTTCTCGACGTTCTCTCTTTGTGACGAAGGGAAGACGGTCAAAGCACGACCACGCGGAGAGTATTTCGAGAGTATATTGAGGGTCGCGTACAAAATACGGTCTACAAAACGTCTCTGTTTTTTCGAACAACGCTTTCCCTTAACGATAGTACGCGCTAGTAAAGGTTCGTTTGAACGTATGAAGCGTCGAGCTAGCTCTCGTTGCTCCACTTTTGCCCGCGCTTACGAGAAAATGGAGCCCACATTGCTACGGACGCGTGCAGAGCAGTTTATTTTTGTTGTGGTTGTCTGTGTGGTCACAATAAATTTTTGCGCGTAACTCAATCCTCTCTTAGGCTGTCCCCTTCTTTCGTCTGTTGAGTGCGGCGGTTTTAATTTTATTGCATGTTGTGCATGATCTGCTCTGGAATTTATAATTTACGCGTGCAATTAAGCGATTGATTCCAACCTGAATTAAATAAAATTCTAGTTAGTCACGGCAGACTAGGTTGCGCAAGGTACCGCCTGATACGAATGGAATCAATGATATTAGTTATCCACCCATTCAGATCGCAACCATCTCTGTCTCTAGCCATGTGGTGAACGGAAGCGCTTAAATAGGAAACCGAAACCAACTTCACAACACCCGCTCGGTGCGCTGACAGTGAAGTGAGCCACTGGGGCCCATGGAAGTGGTCATTCTTTAAGCTTAGTTTATTGCTTATATAATGTCGTGTTGTTTGGCACCTCTCACTGACCCTTAATCGTAGACAATTTGCTATGTCTGCAACTGGTGTTTGTCTCTTGTCCGCCTTGTGTATCTATGCAAATATATATATGCATGCCCAATTTCGAAGTCGAAATTAGAAATAGAAGTCAGCAAACATTTTTAACCAGGCATTATTAGATTATATAATTTGCAAGTGAAATGTTTTGAGGGTCAAAGTGTAGCACAAATAAAAACGACAGAATTAGGTAAGTACGTCTATTTCCATGTTCTATTCATACCCCATCCACAAGTTTTATACAAGAAAAACATTTGTAGAGAAGTTATTAAAGAACGGGAAGAAATATCCTAAAGTCGTTTCGTTAATGTTAAATTTTGAAAGTTCTTTTTTTTGAAGTTGTACGTTTTTAAAAATTGTTTCCGCCTCACCCCCGTCATAACACCCAACATCGATCTATGTTTATTTTTCCTCTATATTTTGGCAAATAAAAATAAATTATAAGCCTACTGTAATCCGGTCTGTTACTAAACATTATGATCACAACCCCAACCCAAGTAGCACAGAGTTTAGGACCAAAATGTACTTTTTGTCTGGGGATTTAGGGCCCTAAAAAGGCCTAAAAAGCCAAGGTAGCGCAAACTCGACCTCCTTTGGTCAGAGTCCCGCCGCTTTGGTCAGAGTCTGCCCTGACTCACCAAAACAAGTGCTAAAGTCGGGCTTCACTGCTTCCAGTTTGGCTGTCATCCGGCGTCTTTGGGAATAAATCGGAAACCAAGTGCTAGATTTTGGTTTCACTGCTTATTTTATGGTTCAGATACGCGGCAGCTTTGGCTGAAGTCTGGCAGCACTTTGGAAACTATGTGTGAGCCATCGAAAACAAGCTTATTTAAATTTCAAAAGAAAAATACCCTAGCACTAATTAACGCCTCAGAGAAAAAAATATATTAGGCCCAAGTTAGCCCCTTAGGGTTGCCAAGCTTCTGCCGAGTTGGGTGTTTAATTGGTGTACCATTAGATACGGATTATCGCCTTTCTTTTATAATCCTATCTTCAGGCCATATATCTCAGTTTTATTCAAGAGAAATAAATGTATATTGTAATATATTTAAGAACGGAATGAAGTGAGCTAGAAATGTGTCGTTGATATGTTCTCTATTTTGTTTGAAATTATAAGTCGAATTATTTTTTTCCGCCTCACAAACGTCAATGTACATGTCTTTTTTTTTATATAAAAACAATTATTGCCGACCGTAGATATTTTTTTTTTTTACACATTATGATCACAACCAAGGCATAAAAGCAAAACACAAGACAGGAAACAAGATTCTAGTTTTCCCCGTATTCTCGAATATCTCCGTCTAGTAAATGGTTCGCAAGACTTCTAAATCTGCCGAAACGTAGCCCAAAAGTTGCAATTTTGTGAAGCAGGAAAGTTTTCATCTGCGACACGCCACGACTCTTCTTGAGCGTAATATTCTGCGAAGCTGGAGACTGTCAGGCGAGATCATAAAATAATATAATAGACATCAGCACAATCAAATTACAAAAGATTTCTTCATTTAAATACTGCCTCCAACGCGCATGCTGGATTTAATGTTTATTGCTTTAAATTTGTTCTGTGTCACTACAATATAAATTTTTAAACAAGACAAGATATAGCACACGAATAATAAAATCGCAGTTCTATTGTTTTTTTAATGTAAATAGTAACTAACAACGCTTTCAATGTTTTTTATCCGTTTTTAAGCAAGCTTGGTTTTCTAAAAACACAAAATCTCCAATAAAGTAAATGGAGGCTCTTCGAAACTCAAGTGAGACCGGACGTTTTTCAAGAGAAGACACAAAAAAGATGGATACATAAGTGAAGTAGTCCGTTCGAATTGGATGACGGCTGGCGACACCTGGTTGAATGCTTTTAATTTTAAACCGTAAAAAAAAATTAAACAGAACCAAGGGTAAGCGTATCAATATTATAGTTTGATCTATGACAGAACGTTGTTGGTTCTTCAATGTTGAGCTTTTTCTAGATATTTTTCAGGGGTGGGCCACCTGAAACAGGGATATTCTGGAAGGTTTGCTTTATCGCCAGATTCTTGCAAACCCCGGCCGGCCCGCAGATATCAAAAAAGGAGGAAAAACCTTCATCAAAAGGCGGCTTCTCTCTCCATATTTGTTCATCGCACATTATTATCACCGGCATTGCTACTTGTAGGTCCCTGCGTCAGGTCTGTGTAACATATGACAAAATTCCTTTGCGTTTTCATGTATATCGTGCGTATAGTGCCTCGTGTCATAACTCTGGTACATTATCGTCATCATTCATTTCTAATTCATTTCATTTAATATTATTAGCCATTTCGAAGTGGGGTGGCAGGAACAAAAGGTACATAATAGCACCTGACCAAGGTTCCGAGCCCCATACAGATTTCAGAGCGGCAACACAGATAAAAGGAATAAAAAAAGAAAGAAAAGTAAAACAAGGTTATTTACACATTTTTATGCTATATATTATTCATGCCTCAAAATATAATCCTTTATTCTTTTTCTGAACCTTTCTATTGAATTTACTCCTTCAGCTACTTCCGAAATTTGAGGATGCATGTTTAGAAGTTGGGGAATTCGTTGTGTTAATGTTTGTTAACCATAGCTCGTATATGTTTGACCTCTAGCATAATCTACACGTCTTAAGTTGTAGTCAGTTTCTCTTAAGGAAAATTGGGTGTGAAACGACTCCGTGTCAGTTTTGAGATAATGAACGATGACTTTTGTAAGGTTGAACGTTATTAACTGATGTATAGTAAGCAAGCGATGCTTTTGCTTTTAAATAAGCAGATGTGTGATCGTTATAACTTAAATACTCGATAGATCGGATCGCTCTTTTCTGAAGCACTAATAGTTTTTCAAGGTTGTTTTTATTTGTCGCACCCCTAACCAATGAGCAATATTGTAAAAGAACGTGAACAAGTGCATAGTATAATTGGCACTTAAGCCATGTTGGTAATAAATATCTTAATTTGTGTATTATGCCAATTGATCTGAAGAGTGTTATGGACGACTTGGACACATGAGCTGTCCAGTACTGGTGTTCATGAAACCATACACCCAGAAACTTTAATGATTCGACCTCTCCGATTTGTAGGACTTAAAATGTATATCTATGTCGTAGTTAAGCACCCTATGTTTTGCCCTAAAAAAACAATATATTAGTTTTTAAAATATTCAATTCACGCAGGTTTGCAACAAGCCACAGTGATAAATTATTTAACTAATCATTAGCTGTGCTTTCAAGATACTGGAGGTTACTAACGCAAAAAAAAAAAACAACATTCGAGTTGTCTGCGAATAATACCATTTCTGAGCGTTGCGTAATATTAACGATGTTATTGATGTAAATAAGAAACAGTAACGGTCCTAAAACTGATCCTTGCCGGACGCCATACTCTATTTGATGGATATCTGATTTGACGCCGTTATAAATGGTGAATTGTAATCGAGAACTCAAGTAACTATTAATTAATTCGTTCGCTATGCCCCTTACACCATACATGTTTAGCTTTGTTAGTGTTATGTGATGTTTGATTGAATCAAAGGCTTTTCGGAATTCAAGAAATATTCCGATGGTAAACTGTATGTTTATAGTGTTTGTAATAATTTTATCTTTAATATTTACGAGTGCCATTTCCGTCGATTTATTTTTTTTTAAACCCAAACTGCTGTTCGGAGATTATTTCATGTTTTGTGAAAAGACTAGTCAGGCGATTGTTAATTATTTGTTCTAAAATTTTCGAAAAAAGAGGGAGTACAAATATCGGCCGGTAATTGTTGAGGTGATTCCGTGCACAAGCCTTATGTACGCATTGCAACACTGTTAGCGCGAACACGACATCGGCGCATTTTCGAATTTTACTTCTAATAGTATTAGCGAGCACAAAATTTTATCGCTTACATTACAGAACCAAATGAGCTCTTTCCGTTGCAATAATAACTTGAATGAGATCCTTTGGTTTCAAAGAGAAAAACTGGAAAAAACCGGCGATCGCTTGTTCGCGCTAACAGTGTCGCGCTTTGTACAACGCAAACGCGTGCTACTTTCATTCTGTCTGGAAAGCGACCAGTTAACAATGACGTGTTGCATATGTGTGTTAGCGGAGTTAATATTAGACTGGAAATAAATTTAATTGGTTCAGCTTAGAGACAGTCTTCACCTGGGGCAGTACTGTTTTTAAGGCAAGCAATCAAGGTAAGTATTTCTTCCTCTTCCGTAGGAGAAAAGAAAATTGAGGTAGTTATGTTTTTACATATATATGAAATGACATTAGCTGCATTGGTTGGGGGAGACGAGGATGCTCCTGATCTTAGAAAATGAATATTTAACATGTCTGAGAGCTGTTTACCTCCGTAGCTAGCTTTTGCCGTCAATTTTTAGTTCATTAGGATGTGGATCACTAGGCCTGGAAATCAAAGTTTCTACAATGCTCAGATTTTCTTGGGGTCACCTAGGATGCTCATAAGTTTATTCATATATTATTCGCGTCGTGCCTTTTTAGGTTCAAAGTTAGTTTGTTTCGAACTTTTTTTGAACCTGACAGTGATATCTTTATCTCTTAGCTCGATAAATTTATCTTATATGGAGTCTCGCTATTTTATTCTCTTGTATAGCGTAGGAGTCACCCAAGGCTTTCTTGACTTCTTAAGTTTTTGCAAGGCTCTTAGCGGGTAGGCATGATCATATAAAGATATGAGCTTGCTCACAAAAAGATTGTATGATATGTCTGGATCGCTTTCATTATATACAAAGTCCCAATTGATATTTGACACCGAGGAGTAAAAGATGTCAAGGTTTTCTTTGCTGATAGGTCTGTAATTTATATAAGGAAAAGACCTGGAGCTCTTTCTAAATCTCTTAAACAAAATGTAGGCAGATGGCCGCTTACATTCCATGTTAACACCCCTCCTGTGAGTTCATTAGGATTACAATTCATAATACACAAATTGATTACAGTAGCTCTTTCCAGTGTAACTCTTGTAGGTACATCAATTATGTTATGAAAGCCATAGCATTGTACAATCGCCATAGGGTTTATACACGGTGGGCTAAAAGACTGTATATCAATATAAATCGCAAATTAACGTTAACTGGATACATAAATATGTAGCGTAATCTAATAGGCTCTCAACAAAGTCAAAAATTTTACATTACAACCAAATGGCGGCCGATGAATCAGCTGTAATCATCTGTCCGTATTTAATGACCATAGACTCATAATCGCAGCAGATCAAAGAATATTCAAATAAAACTGTGTATATAAGGTTGTGCCGAATATACAAAGAAACTCCCCCTCCTCTTTTGTGTTTTTAATATATACTTGCAGTCTGATAGCCATCAAACAAAACAGCGTCGTCTTTGCAAGTATACCAAGTTTCGGTGAACGCTAGAACATCAAACTTAACGTTCGACTAATGCAAGCAAATATCTAGCGCATCTTGTTTGTTCCTCAGGCCTCTTGCATTTAAGTGGAAAAGAGAGAGTCCTATTTCATTGGTGGAAGCATTTCTTACAAAATGATTAAAGGAAGTAGAGTCATAAATATGAGCAGTCTGTTTTGTTATCCATCATTTCAAACGGAAACCAGATATAGGCTATCCGCAGCTATTTTATTTTTAGTTTATCTTCTGAAGATCGCCTTCATTCTCCATCTTGATAGCAAGGTCGCCCTGTCTCCTACGAACAATCACATTTCCTTTTTTTTCAATGTGAACTGATAGCCCTTTTCTGGTGCCCTTGCCTTTGTTAATCACAGCAGGTTCGTTTTCGCCGCTGTTAGATTGTCAAGCAAGCGTGTTCTAGACTGCCTATCCCAGAAGTTTGAGTGTTTTTTTAATCCACTTTTCCTGTGTTGCCTGTGAGTTAAAACGTATTAACACGACAGGGATCTTATCAACACGAGCTGGCAACCGGTGCATGCCCTCAACATCACTTTCAGCGAGTTCAGGAAGTTCCAGTTTGGCCGCGAGTTTATAGACAGTTTGTAGAAGATTCTCTCGTTTTTTTCGCGGTAGGCCATGTATTTCCAGATTGTGTCGACGACTGTATTGTATTGACCCACCATTCTCATTATTCTGCCCTGTGTTCACACGCCGAAATTTCGATGTGCTTTGATTTATTACTCGTGACTTCTCTGGTTCACAATTATTTTGTAATCTCATGTGCCCTACATTTTTCACACTACACGTCTGTAAACCGAACACACCTGTGTTAATTATGAGACAAACGCTGGATAGCGTTCTTCTTCAGAAAGTTTGACAACGTAGGTTTTTGCATCAAGTAGTTCAACAGACTTGGAAACAAAAGTTGAAAGGGCCTGAAAATTTATCAAACTAGTAAACATTGCGTGTGAACAAAAATAAAAAAAGAAGTTGTAAAATTATCTTTGGCTAAGGGTATGAAGCGCCGAAAAAACATGAACCGAGACACGAAGACACGAAGGCTAAGGGCAAACAGGCATCTGCTTTCCCATAAATAGCTTGACCTACACGTCATCAGAACACTAAACATATGAACAAGTACACAAATTGCACGACGGGGAGTCGTGTACGAGATTCCGATGATGTGTGGGCTAAGCTATGTAGGGCAAACAGGCAGATGCTTTAACGATCGGGCCCGCGAACACGCAGCTTCCACTAGAACAACACCGGCAGGGAATATCGCCATTCATTGCAGCAGATGCCTTTGCACCCGTCATTCAACAGCACAAAACTTCTGGCAAAGACCAGAATGTTTTAGCTTCAACAGGAGCCTTCAAATCAACGTGATTTATCTTTTTTTCACGACGTGAGATCATTTATGCAAAATTATTATTTACAAGGCGTGACCTGGCTTAAAACTCGTATTTCTGTGTTATAAGAGGGGCCTAAGAAAAGTTCACGAATCTTGTTTCCTCAGAGAGTCATTATGATCTGGCGATTGGACCTACGTAACGATCCTCTTTGTCGTTCTCACCCTTAAAATGAGAAACCTAATTGCTTTTTTTTATTTCAACAAGAAGCAAGAAATTTATTTATTGCTCGTATTCTCAGAGATAATTAAAAGCTGCGGGACTCGGGGCTGTCAAAAGTAGGCGAGGTGTGTCCGAAAATCTCACTACTTTTAAATCAGGTAACTTAGAACGCACCGCCGGTCAAATTAAACAAAATAAAACAAAACAGCCCCTTTTCTATGGGATCATAAAAGGCTGATTGAAGAAATTTAATGTTGCAAAAATTTAAATTGCTGTTTAATGAGCTTCCTCTCGTTAAAGCGGAATCGAGTTTCTACGAACTTGGATAGCCCAGATAGCGCAGTTCTGTGTGAGAAAGTTAGTTTTTGTCTAAACTTTTAGGACACTTAAAGCGGTTAATAAAACTTTGAACAAAAAATGAGTCTCTTACTTCGAATTAGAGTGCAGCTCTTGAGGAAAAGAAGGGAAGGGTGCTGAGGGGAGCGTATACCCCTTCTCCTTCCTCCTCACCTACTCATCCTGAGTGCTACTCCTCCCTCCAAGCGGCGTCGGCGTGGCCGTCGGCGTAACCATGAGGTCACGTGACTCCCGTGAGGTCACTTGACGTCATATTGGCATCGTCAGTGATGACGTCACATGTGACGATGACGATGATGCCATCCGTGAAGTCATTGTGATGACGTCATCGTGATGATAACGATGGCGACGAGGATGACGTCATCGTGATGTTGACGATGACGGTGAGGAGGACTTCATGGTGATGACTTTATCACGGTGACGTTACTGATGACGTCATTAGTGACGTCATCAGTGACGTCACGCGTTCCATAATGCACCGCACGGTTACTCCGACGCCGACGGCGACGGCGACGCCGCTCAAGCCGGAAACGGGACCCTAAGAGCTGCGCTCTAAAATAGAATTTATCACACAGGCGGTTCAAAAAGAATCTTTCCTCTTTAGTGTGTAAACAAACGACCCGAAGAGGCCAGAGAAAAACCAAACCTACTATTTATCGGCCAGAGTTTGGGTATTGGGTGCGACATTGTCAAACAATTGCCAGAATTAGGTTCTATATCTGATTCTTCGGTTGCCAGCTGGCATCTTCTGCTCAAGTTTGATACTTTGGCACTTGCAAGGAAAACCAAAAAAGTCTAACTTGAGTCTTGCTTCTAGGTGCTTCTTAGAACCAATTGGTTAAATTTCCTTGACCCTTACTACTATAGTGCCTTGGAGAAAAACGCTAGCTAGTTCCCTTGGATTGCTAAACTTTTTTTTTAGTTCGGTGTGGTGGTTTCATAGGTTTTTTACTTGCATGATGCCTGGGTGTCTAATATTGACTGCGCCTTGTAAACATAATATATTTACTGCGAGAATTTAATGCGTGAATTGAAGACCAAGAAAAGGTTTGCTTGAACCAGTGCCTGAATAATCAGGACTCTCAAAACTTAGTAGTTGTTCACTTCTACATATATTGCCTATTCTTCTAACGCATAAGTCAACAGTCTGCTGTCACCTGCTGAGTACTGGGCTTCATACCATACGGCCGTCCATTTTTAGGCTACTTGTTAAAAACTTGGGATAAGCATGCCTAAATTTATTTACTAATTTATTTATTATTCTTTACGTGTTCGAAATTAATTTGTGCCTTTCCTAGTTATACTCGTTTTAATGAACTGCAGAACTGATACGTAGATTTAAACAAAAAAAAAAGTTCGTTTTGTCTTGTTGATATGGGGCAGTCGGAGACCTGTTATATCACAAAACGTTTATTAGAAACTCGAATAAAAAAATTATATGCAATTTGTTTTAAGAATGTTTTATAGACTGCCTGCATGCAATATAAGATTTTGGGCAACGGTTCTATGATTTTTCACGCTCAGTGATGATGTGTTTCACATACCTATGCTCCCAATGCTTGATCATATAAAATGAATTAGTTCTCACTAATTATATTGCTATTCCAAGTTTGTTGAGGCATGTGGTATTTAATAATCTCATTTTTGACTCTAGTGATAGATTTGAAATTATTTATACACTCTGGAGATATTCACATTGAAACCGAAATCTCAGTTGTGCGGTACCGGGAAATAAATTTATTTTAATTGTGATCGCGAATTCCTCCATCTAGAAATGTTATTGCGAGCACTGATATTACTTTAGATAGTACAATAAAATTGTTCAGGTTTAAAATTTAAATTCGATTTGACGTAGCGCATTGTTGCCCACATTTTGGTCCTTACAACTATCCTCGAACATGAGAACAAAAAACAAAAAAAAAACAATAACACTGGAGAAGATTTACTTGTATTTAGTAATTGTGTTCTTTAGTGGTACAAATAAATGTCTGATAAAAACTTTATTTCAAATGAGAATGTGAGGACTTACCTTAAGAATATTACTACTCATTTATTTTCCGCTCCGATAAACAAATTGTTTTAGTACTCCTTCTGGCGCAGATAACTAATATCCTATATTTCACAAAAATATTTATTGATATAAACTTTCTTGTATTATATATTTGCGCAATAACTAGCAGTAAATATTTTTGCGCTGCATTTAAAATTGTATGGTTTGTTTTGTAAGTATTTAAAAATTAGCATAAAAATAAGCAGAAATTTACCATTTTTTTATTTGATATTCGATATCAATAATTACAATTTTCACACTCAGAAGTCGGAGAGAGTTAAAACGCATTTTTAATCACCCCTGATGTCAAAATATCCACTTTCTACAAATATTTAAAGTTGGGCACTGTGGCTTATCTATCGTAAAGTGCTTTTAAACCCCCAAAAAAGTATTCATAAAAAAAAACACAGCTGTAGCTTCCACCTTTATTCCTAATTTTGTCTTCCCCTGAACGAGTATCCTCGTGCGGAGACGTGAACGTTACGAAAGGTAATATATCACTTCACGCAACGCCAAGCCTCCGCTTTATCTCTTTAAGTATCGCGGAAAGCTGTCGACGCCAATTTTAATTTGGATGGGCTTATGGACGATGCACTGAGAATATGACGTTTTATTTATTTTCCACACCATGGGGCAGCATCAAAGTTAACATAATGTCTTGACTATACGCATGTGAAACCCGCATGTTAAATAATTTTCAAATCTAGCTATAGATGGACTCTGTGATGGGCTTCTGGACATGCAACGCATGTTATATGCTTGAACGGAAGTTTTACTGTCTTATTCGTTCTTTTTTTCATGTCGTGACCGCTGAAACTCGAGGAGAGTTTAGTTCCCTGTTTCAGAGCAGCAGTACCTAGAAGTTGAATACATAATCTGTGTGAACGCTGTGACTGTGTAGGACCGATAGTATTTCTATATATTTCTGGAGCCCCAAGTGTCATATCTTTCCAAATTTGGCAGCTAGGCATTTTAGCTTTTACGCCCTTAGAAGGGTTACTAAACATCATCGCTTACGACTGACCTGAAACTAATTTACGCGTCTAATTATGTATATACAGGGTGTTTTTTTTTTAAGCTTAACAGAATTTTTTAAAAAAAAAAAAAAACCATGAGAGCTAGAATAATGCGGTCTGTGCAGGTGAGTCATACGGCCAGGGGGACATATTATAGGAGGCTAATCGTAACGATCAGTCGGCTAATTAGTTAAAAATTGTTAATGAACTTTTTAATTAATGAAAATAGTCATATAGTTCCAACAAGGAACTTGCTCAGCGTCATCGAAAACCACTAAATCAGTAATTTTCAGAAAGACTTTGAGCGCGTGAGAAGCGTAGAAGTGCACTAAAGTTAGCACTCGTGGAGCACGTACAAAGCTAGCGGTTGCGATAAGGCGCCCGCGCAATTTTTCCGTCGCTTATCTAGCCCCAGCCTTGTACCTGCTCCACGAGCGGTAACTTTCGTGCACTACTACGCTTCTCACACGTTCAAAGTCTTTCTGAAAATTACTGATTTAGTGGTTTTCGATGACGCTGAGCAAGTTTCTGATTGGAACTATATGTCTATTTTCATTAATTAAAAAGTTAATTAACGAATTTTAACTAATTAGCCGACTGATCGTTACGATTAGTCCCCTATACTATGTCCTCCTGGCCTTATAAGTCACCTGCGCAGACCGCATTAACCTAGCTTTCACGGTTTGTTTTTAAAAATTCTGTTAAGCTTAAAAAAAAAACACCCTGTATATATATATATATATAATCGCTTCAGGAAAGCTCAGAGATTGTTTCAATGATGATTCCACACGCAATAGTTTTTAAACTAAGTTGTGCGAATTCATTTCACTTTTGTCCTCCGAAAACATATGAAGTCGAAGCGTAAGAAAAAAAACAAAAAGAAAAGAGCGGCACGTGTGTTACTTTGTGTATTGTTAGGAGCCGTTATTTTGGCCAATGAACCCGCTCGATAAGAAACGCCAAGATGTTTAGTTCCGGCTTATGCATCGGCTTGAAAACGTCCCCATGTCTGTTTTTTTTTTCTACTTTTTCTGTTTGAAAAGCCCCCCAAAAAAGTGCTGTTGTTTATCGAACTTCTAGCAAAGCGCGTTCCTCTAACAAAAAGTTGCGTTGAAATAATAATTTATCACCAGAGAAACAAGTAGAAAAAGCTTTTCTTTTTCTCATAAACCCGGAGATGCCCCTGGAAATTGCCCCTGTTTTGTCTAAATTTAGTATACATGGTGCGATGCCGCGAGTACTTAAAAAGTAAAAGGAGGGTACAGTAGCCATAGATTTAGGGGCAACTAAAAAAACAAGGGCTAAGCGTCAATTAAAAGCTTTATCCCGATTAATCGCCACCCTTTAATCGATTAATTAATCGATTCTTCAGCCTAGTTTAATTTTATATATATATATATATATATATATATATATATATATATATATATATATATATATATATATATATATATATAAAGAGAGAGAGAGAGAGAGAGATATATATATATATATATATATATTATTTTGTGCTTGTTGAATATGTAATAAACGGAGCAACATTCTATTTTGATTTTAAACCAACATTGATGGGTATTTAAGAGCAGTTAAAAGACACTCACACGCACTAATTATTAGCTCAGCTGAACGAGGAAAGGAGGTTCCTTGATATTCTCCGCATAGAGTGACCTCCTTTGATTGTTCACAAGAGTTTCTACTGGGTTAAACGGACACTCGCACGGAGTTAATTGACGTGGCCGGAGCACGTCAAACTTTCGGTACCATGTCAGGAGTCACAAATCTTGCATCTACAGGTTACTTTAGGCGAAACGTTTACCTAAAGTTTGCCCTTCATACAGGTGTACTCGTTCACGTCTGCGTAGTGAAAGCAAGTGATTTTTACGTTTTTATAGTTTTTAAAACCTTAACCGATTAGCAAAGTGGAAATTTGGGCCAGTTGGTTCAAAGCCAGAATATTAAGCGCCAAAAAAAAAAGGATAGGACAAAGAGGAGAGTAAACAAGACAAGGCGCACTCGCAACTAAAGTTTATTTATTAAAAAAACATACAATGTATAGGCCGTTAGAAACGCCTATTCATCACATCAATCGATAAGACCCCTTGATAAATTCAAACTCTTTCCCTGAGAGGGCAAGGGAAGGTTCACTAACGCATTCGTCTCCCTTTGCCCTAATCTCAATCGCCTCGTGCACTTCTCGGCATATTTTATCTTTATATTGCGCCAGAACCTTTACATCAGGCAGAACCGGTGAGCACGGGCAACGACTACAATGAACAACGAGATTACCAGACGGGCTTGCTCTCATAGCTGCCGCATGTTCCCGTGCACGGTCATTGACACATCTACCAGTCTGGCCGATGTATACGGAGCCACAAGTCAGCAGTATCGCGTACACAAATCCGACGGCACATTCAGCATATTTGGTCCGGTGTTTTATGCTGCAATGCTCCATATCCTGCTGGGGATTATTGACTCTGCGGCATAAGCGTGCCATTTTTTTCGGGGCTGAAAATACTACAGGAACTCTAAACCGCTGTGCAACTTTCCTTAAATTATGTGACATGGCAGGCAAGGACGGAATGATTACCGGTTTATTTTTGGCTTCTCTCTTGCTCGATTTGTTGCCACTTTGAGTTTTTTTAAACATTTCTCCTGCAACCTCAGTCAGGCATCTTTGTGGGGAACCTGCCTTCTGCAAGCGCGAAATGTGTAAATTAAAGCTGTCTTGCACAGAATGTTCGCAAGATCGTTTTAGGGCCGCCTCCAAACACGTTGTTCCTCAGATGCTCGGTGTGTTTTCCTCGTGTTCTGGAGGTCTGAGTTTTACTCACGAGAATCCTGTAGAAGGAAAACTACAGTTCCTAAACCTAAAACTACGCTTTCTGGAGAGCCACATTTGTTGGGCGTACGAACCTAGATCTAAGAAAGGCATCCTGCCGTACGAGTATGCTCATTCAAAATTAGTAAAAAGGGGCATTGCTAACACGTGTTTGGAGGCGGCCCTAAAACGATCTTGCGAACATTCTGTGCAAGACAGCTTTGATTTACATATTTCGCGCCTGCAGAAGGCAGGTTTCCCACAAACATGCCTGACTGAGGTTGCAGAAGGATTGTTTAAAAATTCAAAGGGGCAACAAATCGGGGAAGAGAGAAGCCAAAAATAAGACCGGTAATTATTCCGTACTTGCATCCCATGTCACATAATTTAAAGAAAGTTGCACAGCGGTTTAGAGTTCCCGTAGTATTTTCAGCCCCGGAAAAATGGCACGCTTATGCCGCAGAGTCAATAATCCCCAGCCAAACATGGAGCATTGCAGCATCAAACACCGGACCAAATATGCTGAGTGTGCCGTCGGAGTGGTGTACGAGATACCGCTGACTTGCGGCTCCGTATACATCGGCCAGACGGGTAGATGTGTCAATGATCGTGCACGGGAACATGCGGCAGCTATGAGAGCAAGCCCGTCTGGTAATCTCGTTGTTCATTGTAGTCGTTGCCCGTGCTCAGCGGTTCGGCATGATGCAAAGGTTCTGGCGAAATATAAAGAAACATTATGCCGAGAAGTGCATGAAGCGTTTGAGATTAGGGTAAAGGGAGACGAATGCGTTAGTGAACCTTCCCTTGCCCTCTCAGGTAAAGAGTTTGAATTTATGAAGGGGTCTTATCGATTGATGTGATAAATAGGCGTTTCTAATGGCCTATACATTGTGTGTTTTTTCATAAATAAACTTTAGTTTCGAGTGCGCCTTGTCTTCTTTACTCTCCTCATTGTCCTGTTGTTTTTTTGGCGCTCTATATTTTAACCGCTTAACCGGATAAAAAATTAATCGCGATCAAAACAATAATTAATTAATTGGTTCATAAATAGATTAATTGCCCAGTCTTAAAATAAACATAACAACCCACCGAGCAAAAGAATTGCATTCCAAATCATAATTCATAGAACGACATTTCAAACAGCGCTTTCCGAAAAAAAAAAGAAAAAAAGTGCCGTCCCCACCTGTCTCCCGAACGAATTGTGACGATCCCATGTACGCAACGTGAGATTATTTAGGAATTAAAAACAAATTTGACGTTGGTTTACCATTTTCTGACTGCAGAATGCAGGGAAGGCAGTACGTAGAAAATCAAGAGTATAAAATGACCTTTTGTGTTCGCTTTATATATATATATATTTATTTATTTATTTATTTATTTATTTATATATATATATATATTTATATATATATTGAATTTTTGGTTTTTAATATTTAGGTAGAATGACTTGTGCTGCTTCCGGGATAAAGGAAGAGCTCGTGTCGGAGAGAGCCTACGCATGACAGCCCCATATTTCATTTTGCTGCGAGGTCTCCTGGGATTTTCCAGAAAGATATAGTAGACTCAACTAGAATTTCAACGTGACTTGCGTTTTTTGTGTCGCTCGGTGTGAGAGGCAAATCACAGACGTCGCAGAAGGCAACGACATTGAAGTAGACGAAAAACGAATACGAGGGCGAGCCGTCGGCGACGCTGACAGCTTCAAAACAACGCTTTTAAATTTTCCGCTGTGTTCTCGTAAAAAAAAACGCCCGAGAAAGCGCTAACGTACAGTCGGGGACAAAAGTCTCCAGGACACGCGAGCTGCGACTGAAACGCATTGCTCTGCCATCTGCCGGCGGGTCGCCTGGTTTCGAGATCACACAAGAGCGCATGCGCGTCCTACTCTGTATGCAAACATGTGTGTTTTCCCGCTCTTCTGCGGCACAGCGCCTAACTCGGACTCGGGCGCGTGGTACCGCCTCAAAGATAGCGCTGGCGGCTGACGAGCGTCTGCTACACATTCCGAAACTCGAGATACTGCCTGGGGCATTGCGCCGCATTTCGCCGTGTCAGCGCGCATTGCTTTAAAACCAGCTCAGCTTATCGCTCAGTTGAGCTGCCGTGATTTCTTGCTTTATAGGTGCCATGTCAGTAAGCCCTATCTCCGAGGCGGTACCACGCGCCCGATTCCGAGTTAAGCGCCGTGACGCAGAAGAGCGGGAAAGCGCACATGTTGGCAGGCACAGTAGGACGCGCATGCGCTTTTCTGTGATCTCGAAACCAGGCGACCCGCCGGCAGATGGCAGAGCAATGCGTTTCAGTCGCAGCTCGCGTGTCCTGGAGACTTTTGTCCCCGAGTGTACCTATATTCTTCGCATGATGCGAGAAAGACATGTCTGACGAAGATGGATGCCCACACTGCTGCGCATATTACGATATTTACACGACATCAACGTCAAACGCCACTGCCAGCTGTGCTTTGAGCTCCCAACAACGGCAACGTTTCGAACGGCGTGTATATGAGAAATGTGCGTCAGTGGGTCGTAAAAAATAATAATAATAAAAGTTATATCTATATATTATATATATATATAGATATTATTTAGATATAGATATATATATATACTCCCGCTTGAGGAAGAAGGATCCCCCTTCGAACGTCGCGGTTTCTGTATAACTTAGACATGTTGAATTAAACCTTCCAAGTTTGTTTTGACCCTCGGTTTCTTCTACTTTTATAAAAAACGCCTACAGCCTACTTAGCCCCAAGATGTCATTATATATATATATATAGTGTGTGTGTGCGTACACAGTGGACGTCTGTTTAGGCTAGGTGGCGCAAGCTACCGCCCGTTATAAAGGGTAGGGCCGTTAGTATCCATCCACTCACTGTGTTATTAAACACCAAAAGATTTCACAAAAAATACTGCCTTTTTAAACGGCAGATTCTGGAGATTAACAGGATTTGCTAAACGTGACTAAAACAGGACACCAGCCTTAAAGTCAGCCCTTAAAAAACACAAAAAACACCACCTCTAAAAAAATTCGGTGACGAAAAAAACAAAAAAAAAACATGGAAAGACGACGACTTTCAGTGGACATGGGAAAGCAAAAGCCCAGATGTATATTATGGCTCTGTCTGCAATAGCATTTTGTCATCTTGTACACTGCTTTTATTCAATAGCATTACACCAATTTATCCTTTCCGTCTGCTTTCTTCACCAAATTTCACAATGAGAAGCAAAAACAGAGGTAAAAATGAAAGCCGTTTACAACTCCCTGTAACGCCGAAATAGAGCGCAGCTCTTGAGGAGAAGGAGGGGAAGGTACGGAGAGGAGGCTATGCCCCTCCTCGTCTCCTGCTCGCCCCCATTTAGGGAAAATGTTCCCGCTAAATTTAGCTCTTAGGCGCCCGTTTCCGGCTTGAGTGACGTCGGCGTCGGCATCGGCGTCGCCGTCGCCGTCGGCGTCGGCGTAACCGCGCGGAGCATGATGTGTAAATTTCCCCGCTAAATTTAGTGAAACATTTTCCCGCTAAATCTAGCGGAAAATTTTCCCCGCTAAATCTAGCGGAAAATTTTCCCCGCTAAATTTTGCGGAAAATTTTCTCCGCTAAACTTAGCGGAAAAAGTTCCCCGCTAAATTTAGCGGAAGAATTTCCCCGCTAAATCTAGCGTAAATGTTTCCTCGCTAAATTTAGAGGAAACTTTTTCTGCTAAATTTAGTGGGGAACATTTTCCGCTAAATTTAGCGGGAAAAAGTTTCCTCTAGATTTAGCGGGGAAATTTTTCCGCTAAATTTGGTCGGGAAATTATTCTGCTAAATATAGCGGAGAAAATTTTAGGCTAAATTTAGCGGGGAAATTTACCCATTATACAGCGCGCGGTTACGCCGACGCCGACGACGACGCCGCTCAAGCCGGAAACGGGCGCCTAAGAGCTGCGCTCTAAAATATTTCACCCGTTTTATAAGTGCAGGCTGTTTCCGCTAGGGGGAACCACGTGTCAGAGAATCCAGCATATTTGTAGCGACTGACATTGACGAGCCTAACGTTCAAAACACAAACTCGAGGACTACGAACTAAACTTTGCGACCCGTTGCGAAAGAACCTCCACAAGAGCGGAGTTCACCGCGAGCAAACACTCTCTCGCGGGCGAGCTCTAATTTTCCCCTCCACCTCCAGTCACTGATGAAAATCACGTGTGGCCTGACTTGCCGACAATTCTCGTGGCCAGGTCTCCACTCCGCTACGCAACGTGGTAATTTTAGGCAAACGGCGACGACCGCCGTTTGTCGGTAAACTCCAGTGGAGCCCCTGGAGCGCTTAAGCGCACGACGAAATTTCTAGAAGCTAAAGGAAATAATAAGGAAGCTCGCACGTTGGCACCAGTTATTAAGCAAAGCGTAAGTATCTTTTCAATGCAAAAAAAAAAAAAAAGATTGAGATAAGCTACGCTTTAATTAGGAAGTTCGGA
The DNA here is from genome assembly GCA_013358835.2 of Ixodes persulcatus. Lineage (NCBI taxonomy): Eukaryota > Metazoa > Arthropoda > Arachnida > Ixodida > Ixodidae > Ixodes > Ixodes persulcatus. The sequence goes on along the minus strand of JABSTQ010009592.1, from coordinate 832,207 downwards.
GTTCTAGGGCGCCTAGCTAAGTGTTCGAAGACTTGATGGCAGGCTCTTTGTTCTTCAGCCGACCGTTTAATTGTTTCGTGGATTGCTTTATTGACCCGCTTTGCTACATAGATGGAACTCTAGCTGTAGAACAAAGGTTTTTGTTGGCCGCGGCGTGCGTGTGTGTTTGTTTCAAGTTGCAAGTCATTTGGGGAAGTCATTGGCTTGGTTAAACCCATGGAAGTTGGGCAGCGACCCACAGTGTTGAACCCGGTGGAAGAGGAGGGACGTTTGGGAACGAAGGTCCGGTCGAAATTACGCTCGGGCTTCGCGTGTCTCGATGCGGGGCACTTTGGTTGGGTCTCGGCGCGCAATCGCAGCTGCGCGCGTCGCGGCCTTGAATAGGTGTTGGCGAATAAGGACGGTTCCTCGAGCTCCTGTCATGCTGCGCGAACTGACGGCGTCCGTCAGAAATGGGAGCCAATCTTCGACACGCTTGCTTCGCGGCGAAGAGGCGCCCGTACATAAACCTCTCTTCTTCCACAGCGGTCTTGACGCTGAGTAGTGTTCAAGCTCGCCGTTACGCGCGCGTTTGTTAGTTTGCACAGGTATCCCTGTCCTCTGCGTAGTGAATGTTTATATAAACCATTCCAATATTCGTCTTTTTTGAACTGCGAATTTTGTCTTGGGTTATAAGCGCTCCCAGTGTGTTTACCACTGGGTAAGAAAAATAAATACTCCGACTTTATATAGAATAGTAAAAAACAAAACAAATTGATGGTGGAGCCAAGTATGTAGAAACCACAAAGGTGATTATTCATGAAAGCGATAGCATTTATCGTTGCACACACGGGAAGGTGTTAGGCTATTCCCCGCTATATTTAGCTGGGAATTCGAATTCGTGCATAGGTCAGGTGACCTCAATTTTCCGCTAAATTTAACGGGAAAGCATTTGAGGCCGGCAGATTATACATAGGTGAAACTTCTGTGTATATAATGCTATCGCATCAGATTACGTTAGACTGTGTGCTTCCCACGTGCGAAACATCTCATTAGAAACGTCCATGGAGGCCTCGGGGCGGGAGACACGGTTTTTTCTTCCGCGTTTACCCATCCCTGTGAACAAACCAGGACTGTGTGCTTCGTTCACTTTAAGTTGAGACGCAACCGGCACTATAAGCTGATGGGACCATAGGCTGTGTTCCACTATTGAGCCGGAGGTGCAGCGAAACATCGCGGATCGTCTGTTCTATGCCGATATAAGGCACTGATACAAGAAGGATCAGTATAGTTTACCAAAAAATCTTGACCTTCAGATTCATTCTGCATTTGAGAAGGAAATATGCAGGAATAGGCGAACTAAGCACGATTTATTAGAGCGTGCTAGTATAAAGTATATAAATAACCTGCTTTTGGAACATCAGGTAGATTGAGGAGGAGTAGGATGCTCAAAAAACCACTTTTACGTTGCAAGATATGCAGGAGAACTAAAACAACTTCAGAAATAACTTTAAGAGCTTTCTGGTGTTTTCTTTTTTTAATATCGTGAGGATTAGGCGGTCAAAAGTAGAAAATAGTGATAAAATAGTTATATAAGAATTTTTTTTTTTTGTAATCTCGATCATTCAGGTTCTACTGAGAACCGGATACACAATCAAAGTAAACAAATGTAGACCGTTCTGAGAATCCCGGCGTTGAGGCACTTTCGGTGATGTTTTCCCGAATGTTAACGTTTTTCCACTGTTTGCTTCGCGAAATGAACCCAGTCTCTACCGCAAAAAAACAGACCTTTTTGAATTTAAAAAAAATGGCCAGACAAAGTATGCGCGGTGTTGTGGGTGTACCGACTCGATACGACGACCGTCAGTAAATGACCATTATTTGTTTTATTGAACAAGTGCGTCGCGTCGTCCTCTGAGGCGGGTGACGGCAAAAATAAAATTGAAAACCCGCAGCAAAGGAATAAGACCCAACGCACCATTCACAAACAAGTCGTTTGCTCTCACCAGTTGCGAGCCATGCGCGTTCGCAGAAACCAGATTTCCGCTAGGTGAAGCTTCTGCGCATGCACGGTGCCTACAGCGGCGCCACCGCGGTGCCGTGACGTCAGAGGCTCGAGTTGGTGGGGAGTCCTGTGCATCTCATTACCGCTCCTGAGCCAGTGAGATTGCGGCATGAGTCAATAAGAACGACGGAGAACCAATCACGAAGCAGAAGGCGTTCCCACAACAGTCCACGCTCTTAATAAGCTGTCGGCGAAAATATGGTAGTAGATGAAGGTTTCTTCACATTGTGTACTATCGAGGACAATATAGAGCTGAAACAACGCTCCGGCCTGTGCACGGTACTACCTGCGCCGCCTGTCGCATCACTCCGCAAACACGGCGCACCCTGAGGCCGAGATAAATTCTCACTTGCGCTCACTGCGCCTCTGCCACTGCGTTCTACCGGCCGTCTGCTAGCGAAAATATTCACCGACTGGAGCCACCATCACGATGCGTTGCCGTGCAGCCCAATGTTCACGTTTCCAGCTAATATGCATTTCAGTGCTATTTCAAGAAAGCGCCGAAGTGTAAAATGCGTTATCACGCTCGTATCTCCACGAGGAGCGCTGTCTGACGGAGCTTCCTCGGCCCCCAAAATGTGCCGATCTGAATATCATCGAACACGTTTGGAGGCGCATCAAGGTAGCCATGTCACTGCGTCCCCTCCACGCGCCACTGCCGACGAATTGTGGGAAGCGCTGAGACGTGAATGGGAGCGGGCCGAGCCAGACTTCGTGGCCGCGCTCTATTATTCATTATCATAAAGGACGAGAGCCGTGGTCGCGGGTTACGAAAGAATGACGCGGTATTAACTTCTTTCGTAAGTTTTACTGCGCCTCAGGACCCCCTGATCCGGAGTTCTTCCGATTGGAACAAAGCTTGCTGCTACGGATGCGACACACAGTTTGATGCCGTTAACCAGCGCACACTTTTGTGTTCTGCATTCATGATCCTCATCTTCTTCTAAAGTGCAGTTGAACTTCCACGCCGACTAATAATTTTTTGTGTCTGACATTGTCCTCTGCGAATATTTTTTCGATGAAGTTTGAAGCTCCTTTTCCTGGCAAATGTACGATGGTCGCACTTTATCAAGTCTAGGATTTGTAAACAAAACACTGGTGCCTTGTCAGCAACTTGTTTTGCTTAAAACAAACACGTGGGCCCAGTAATAAAGAAATAATATTTTTGAACATTTTTATACAAATCAAAGCTACAAAACCTTCGCTGTAACATGTATGGTGACCGTTTTTGTAAACAAATGTGCTCAAAGAAAAACAAGTAAATACCTTGGAGCCAGCCTAAATTCGGTATACAGACTTTTGCCTATACTATTACGATGTCCTACTTTGTGCATGCACTTAATAAAAAAAAAAAAAAAAACCTGCAACGTCTTTTGATGGGACTTTCAAAAACGATAATCGCAGCTGCCATTTAACATACCTCAACATTTTTTCATTCCCAGTAAGCGTTTTTTTTTCTACGTGATTCTACGCGATAGAATGAAGTAAAACAATTGCAAAATAGGGACGACAACTGTAATCTTCTGTCCCCGCCCCCCCTGCCACCCTACCGCACACACGCCCGCTGTCGCACACGCCGTCTCGCTAGCAGACGGCAGGAAGAGAATTTATCTCGGCCTCAGGGTGCGCCGTGTGTGCGGAGCGAGGCGACAGGCGGCTCAGGTAGTACCGTGCACCGGCAAGAGCGCTGTTTCAGCTCATATTGTCCGCGATAGTACTTCGAATGAAAGGAATGATCCGAACATAAATAAACTTAAAATAGTGTTGTGAAAAGGAACGTCTTATTGAGGCCTTTACTTCATTTCTGCTGAAAGGGACACCAAATCGCTTTCTGCGGTATTCTTTTTCTGGTCAAAACTTAATCATTGGGCTCTAAGTATCCTAAAACAATCTATCGCAAATCGCCCTGCAAAAGTGTTACTACGTGAAACGTTCTTGGTTTAGCGCTAATGGTGCACTACCGCTAGCCTTAAAGTAAGCGCTTAGTAGAGTTAGTGGTGAGTTAGTGCTAGTTAGAATTTGAGTTAGATACAGTGAGTTAGATTTAGAGTTAGAGATAGAGAGATTTAAAGCTAGAGTTAGTCAGTGTTAGAGTTGAGCCGGGGTCGCACTGCTTATGCATCATACAAAAGACAGTCTGCAAACACGAGTCACCGATATATCCGGGGTTCGAATGCCGCGTGCCAAGTTTTCTCCTTGAATGCTATGCCATGCGGCATTTGAAGCACGGATCTCGCGTTGACTCTCGTTTGAATCTCTTTGCAGACTTTTTTGTGAGATGTATAAGCAGTGTAACTCCGGCTTCAGAGTTAGGGTTAGCTAGAGTTAGTGGAGTTAGTGGTCCTAACTCCGCTAACTCGCGGTTACGCTTTTCGTGCCTTCACTTATCAGAAAACCTAGCCCAAAACGTTTCACGTTAAAACCAAACATTCCATTCATGCGTATCCGACTTTTTTGTCAAAGGCGCCCTGAAGAGGTTTCTCAAGGAGCCTAAATATGGCGATAATTTACTCTCCTAGCTCTAGGCGTCCCAAAAGTACCTAAATCATGACGATACCCAGCCAAATTTTTATTAAAAAAGCTATCAAAGATTGCAACACACCGGTGTCATCTATGGAGATTAGAGGTGGATGTTCCGAAACCGGGACCACTGTCAGCCAATAGCGACCGAAGGATCCTCGCGACTCCCACTGTTGGAACCGCGGGGTGATATCTCGAATGCGCGCAACTCCTTGCCCACACAACCCGGACTACGATTCAATCCCGGGATCACGCACTCGAGTTGGTTGTTTTTGGCACGATTATTGCAGTATGATTTTCCCTCTCTGCGAAAAACTAACATTTTTCGACTGCTATTACTTGCTTTTATCGTCTACAAATTCATACACATTTTATATTATTAGCGTCTGCAATCTCTACGAAATGTCGCGTTTTCATTGGTCACATGCCGTAATGGTATGTGATCATTGGTAACATGCAGTCCGGCGATGGGAGGGGCACAATGCTTCTCCCATCATTGAAGAAATATTTTATCTTCGATTGCTTTTTTTAATAAGCAAATCAGCCGCGTATCGTCATGATTAAAGATTTCTAGGATGCTTAGAGCCAGCAGGGTTAGTTATCGCCATATATAGCCACTCTCAAAAACCTCCCGAAGGCAGCTTTAATACCGGTATCAAAACATCGGCACTTGATTCCGCCATTGGACGAGGAAGGGCAGAAAGGAAAGGCAGAGCCCTGCTGTTTTCGTGGAACGGCACCCTCTCGTGTCTTCGTCAGTTGCAAGATAAGCGATCTGTTGATACTGATTTTAAAAAAAGCATTTGTCACGGATAAATCTTATGTTAGTTTTTTTCTTTTTTGTTTCTTTTTTAAGGAAGCTTAGAGCTTAGAGCATGAGTTCTGACAATAGACTCTCGCAGAAAACGGCTTACTGCCAATTTAAATCAAAACGGAGCCGACGCTAGGAGCCAATGGGACTCCATGTAGCGTAAACAGCCCAGGTCACTGGGAATATTTCTTTTATGGTTGGTTCAGCGATAATGGAACACGTACAGAAACACGGCAAGCACCATGATGGTGTGCTTTTGCTGCCGTCCGATTGGCCACTTTAGCTCATAGCGTCGGCTGCGTCTCTACTTAAGGCGACACGAAGTATATATGACGCGAACTCGCATTGGAAAGAGAAGAAATTGAGACATAAGAAAAGCAGACTTCCGTTGTTTTCGCTTTTGTTTTCTTCCCCCATAAGTGTCGTTAGGAAAAACGCTACCCCCAGTCACCCTACTTCCCCTCACGAGGGGTACCCATGTGGGGAAGCCTGACGCGTGTTCGCATTAAATGTATACTTAAAAATAACCAAAATGACAAAACAAAGATGATGATTGGTATTGGTATTGGTATTCATTGCGTACCCAAAACATTGTGAAAGTTTTGATATTGGTGCACGTAAAAGTCACAAATGATTTCAGCATGCAAAGACGTGAAATACAGGAGTGAGTTCAACATGCAAAGACGTGAAATACTCCGATCAACCGCCTGACGAAATATACGCACTATAAAACGAAACCAAAAAGGTCGGAGTAGATATCTACGAAGAGATAGAACGTAGAAGGGCGAATGTGGGTAAATGTCGCATAACTGAGACACCAGCGTGCTTTTCGCGTCACAGCTGTCGGGGCTCGTGCGATGACGTAAGCCAGATTATCCAGTAAGGATGTTTCCAAAGTAGCAAACTTTGCAGGTAATAACCGGCTTGCGTTGTGAAATTGTTAACACAAATTCTACTTCATTCACAGTAGGTGTACGGCAATCAAAGAAATCTGCTCGAAACCTGGGTTCATTTAAAGATTTCCGCTACAACCTTGAGTTCAAATACAGTTGTGAAGTCAGTGCTACCTTTTTCTTAAATCAAATAAATCGAATATAACTCGATTGAATATGGCTATTTGTTTGCACATATCTCTAACACGTAGTTGTATAAAGGAGTACCTACGCCAGCGCGAGGACTGTTATGGGGCCAAACGTTTGGCATGAAGCAACACATTTTGTTCGAAAACAAATGTTTTTAAATATTTTTGTTTGCTCGATCAGTTATCAAAGTGAAATTAAACTTAATTATGAAAAAGGCGCTCTACTTTCAGAACTCTGCTATACACCATTGAAATATTATAATTCCTAAGCGCAGCGTGCGATCTCTTCAGCCCAGCACGTGCATGTTCGTCGCTTATAAAAGCGAGCAAATCACGCGCCATACGCATGAACACTGAGAATGATACCTTCCAGGAGTGTTTTCTTTTTTTGGAAAGGTCTGTATCGTGACTCGTGAGCCGATCGAGTCATTTCAGCATACAACTGCTGCCACTTTTATTCTCAGCGCACATCACGCAGTACTGATTCATCATTACCTGCGATATTGCAAAAAACAACAACCAAGACATGAGTTGATTTTGCACGAGGGAAACTGAGCGAAGCTAACCGAGCGTGAACCTCAAATCATGCGTGAGAACGACGGCATTGAGGGTTATTGAACAAAATATGTGGGAGCCACCTTTGTACTCTATATCGCCCACTATTGCATTCTTAACATGAAACATACAAGAGAAACAAAATAACCACCAGAAAACACGGAAAACTGGAGGATATATGTTACTTTATACGCGCTTACCCGCGTTATTTCTTTTTAGCGAATACTTTGGCGCTTATGGAGGTGTAGTGCAACGAGCTTTGGTCGAGAAGCCATCCGATCTCTGGTATGAATGTACGTCGCCCAAGTGCCCCAAAAGGCACGGACTACTCTTCGAGCAGCCAGACTTTTCTCGACGCGGAACGCTCCAAAGCGTGTTCGAGCAGAGACGCCGAAAGCGAAGAAGCGAAAATACCGGGGCAAAAAATACAAAATGTAAACCCAAAACAAACTGGGGGAAAAAGGAAAGCACGAGCAATCTAAGTTTTATTTTTGAAACTCAACGGTGTTCGAGCGATCGCACAGCTGGACACATCAGAGCGTGCCAAAGCAATACCAGCCAGGAAAAAAGGCTAAAGTATTACGTCATTCCTTCGTTGTTCACCCCTCCCCCCCCCCCTCCCCCGCCAAGTGGCAAAAAGGCTGATGCTCAACGGGTGTACGCCACAAAACGACAGATGCGTTCTTCTTGCGTCGTCGCGTTTGAGGCGTCCGCGTTATGAGACGCTACGAAATGCTCTGACGTCGACGATGACGCTACCTTATTTCTTAAAAACTCTTCTTGACTGTTTCATAAACCGGAGAATGCAAAATCGGCTTAAGGAAAAAAAAAAAAAACAGAAATGAAATGTACTTACTCTTTTGCTCCACGCATCCACCTAACCAATCAGAGTTGAGGGGGGGGGGGGGGGGGCATTAACCTGTGGCGCGATCAAGGGTCTTCTCTCAGAAAATGCGGAAGGGACTAAAAACAAATTGAAAGAGACCACCCCTTCCTCCCGTTTCGATTGGTCGAACCTACATGATCGGCTTCGGCATAACTTGGCATAGAATGGACACTATACGCGGCCCTCAGGAGCCAATCACGGCAACAGAGGACAGCACTTCACAACTTTTAGTGTGCGTCCAGACGTCAAATGTTGTTAATCTTATATTTGTGTTGTTGCGTGGAACCTAACCTCGTAAAAGCTTACGTTTCACTTTCTGATGTAGACGTTACGCAATGAACAAAAATTTTAGACCAATCTTTTTTTGTTGTTTTACCCATTTCGCGACTTTCGAATAAAAAAAAAAGAAAAGTTATCTGTAAGTTCTTAAATTGCAATTTCCACTGTTCTTGAAACAAGCCCCTGGTTACTGATACGGCGGGAAAAAACACCTATAACTTCTCATGATACGTACATACAAACGGACTTGACGCTTGCGCGGGAAAGAGTTTTGCGGATACGAACAGTGTTCCACCCAGTGGTCATCTCGCGCGGAAAGTTGCTTCGCTGGCAGGAGCGCATACGGCGTGCATTCCGTCTGTTCCTTGCGCGTCTCGCGCGGTTATTTTCCCCTTACTTCAAGCAATGATGGCACGAGCTTGACTGCCTCGTCATCGCATATATTATCTACGTGTTCTTTGTGTAACCCAGTGATTGGAGTGCCCCACTTCGCGTTCGGATCAACCAAAGACGCATTTCAGAACACTAGCTCGCCGCAAACACAGCTTTTCGCCTTCCCAACTAACTTGAAAGTGTCAATCTCTGATTGTTGTTTAAACGCCGGACGCAACCTCAATTTTGATTAGTATTCTTTTGCAGACACGCTCAGTTGTTCTTCAACTACGATGTTTGAAGAGTTGCGAGGTGCATTTTTTTTTTCGGAGCTAGCGGCATGCAAGAGCCTTCCTTACCTTGGACAGCATTGAGTGGGTCTATACGTGACGGAGGAAGTTTGACAACTCTTTTCCGCCACAGTTTGCTTACACTGTTACGGATACCGACAGTAAGAGTAATTGAATGTCGAAGCCAGAGTTTAACTTACCCTTTTTTTCCTCCGCCATTTCCTCGTTGGACGAGACGTGCTCAAACACGCCAAAAGGGACTATACCGCTTCCGGACCACCGGCCTTGCCAAGTGCCGCGCTTGGTGCGGGACATATTTTGCCCTCTGCGTTCCTGAAATAAACATCTTACACTAAAGTCTTACGAGCAGGAAGCTTCTTGAACCGTTGGACATCGTGTGTAACACTTATGTGAGTATTTTTATTATTATTTTCTTGCGCAAGCGCTGTTTTAGGGGGGCCTTATACAAAAAAGCGACACGACAACCGACGACGTATTGCCCGAAAACGTGCGCTTCCTATGGACCTGGGGGACGGACAACTGCGCATGCTCAGTGAACCGCCGTCTTCTCATGTCGTCACGCTCGTCGTCACTCTTGTCACCCCCGCACCACTCAGAGTCGAGAATTCGAGACCGTCGCGATACCCTGCTGCGAAAGCGGAGCATACATACACAGTTACCCTACCGACAGTTTGCCTGAACCGCTCCGTTCCAACGCGTAGCGAACTAAAGTACGACAACGCCACCCTTTGTGTTTGTTTACACCAGACGTTCACTCGATCGCATAGCACAATGAGCACACAGTTACGCAGGGGGATAATTGACGTCATCTTTGGCAATTCGCTTTGATTAACGCGCATGCATTTCCTTGTTTTATTTTTTTTTATCCTGGAGCTCAACTTACGTCCCTTAGATAGCGTGGCCGTAGCGCTGGAGATTTTCGAGTGCAGCGTCACCACGCGCGTGACTGCGTCACCACTCGGCTGCCACTCGTGTCCTTGCCAATTGGACAGGAGCACAAAAGTGTCTTGATACTTTTTTTACAAGTAACGAAAACCAACACTAATGACAAAGCGCATTCCGCTGGAACAAAAAAGGGGCATTCTATTCAAACCTCTGCTGTGCGCCACCATTTGCTTTCTAAAACCTGCATCGTTACGCAGTCGGCGCTTCAAAGTGACCCTACTTGTAGGAAGTTTTTATCTAGGAACTTTAACGAGCACCAGCTAAACGCTGACACAGCGCTCGTATCCAACTCGTTCGTTGCCTTGTCATCTTCTGGCCGGCGCCGAAAATCTGGCACTTCCTCTCAAGCACGTGGGTGATGGCACTACATTCGCGACCGTGACGTCACAAGTGGTACGAATTGGAAATAGCGACACCATTTCTATCCGAAAGCGAGGCCTTTTGTGAATATCTGCCTCAGCTTCTCGAGGGGGGCTGCCACTTTCAGAAAAAGGAGGAAAAAGGTAGCAATGGCGCGTTTTCCTCTCCTCTACTGATGCGTCCCCAAGCGGACACGAGAAGGGAGGAACGAGACGTTTTTGTCCTGCTCCAGGCACACGAGAAAGGTTCGGGTCTCCCGCCTCGTCTTCTTTCGTATTTCCGACGCTAGTAGTGCTAGAAAACAACGGACAAGTGAAAGAGACGAACCACACAGAGCGCTCCGTGTTGTTCGTCTCTTTCACTTGTTCGTTGTTTTTTAGCGCTTTCACCCGTCGGAACTATAAATCACCTACAAGCCTTTCGGTTTCGTTTTTAGAGCAATTTGCGCGCTTTGTTTAATATATGTTGTTGGTTTAATTGAGCTTCAGCAGCAGCGAAGGCCGCCTGTACTTACGCCTCCCAGTTGAAACATGCAGAACATATTGTTTGCATTGACGTTTTCAACGCCAATTTTGTCAAATGAGGAAACGAAGCCGCTAGAAACAACGAAGTTCCCGAGCAGTGAGCGGCGCTACGTACACTGGGCTAAGATGGCCGCTTCCGGATTGCGGGACCATGCTGAACGACGTGACGACGTTGGGGGGCGTTATGGAAGTCGCGGAAACTGCGTCCAAGAAAGGCAGAGGTTGCTGCCGGGGTCCTGCGTATCTTTTGTGCTGCGTTCGGCTCGGTTTCCTGATGCCGAGTGCACCCCGACCATCAACCTGGTTTTGAATTTCCGCGTGTCAGCAACATAGCAGCAACATCGTGATGGCAATGTTGTGAGTTGTCAACGAAGACTGGAATTGTCGCCGATGTGACCGTGTGCTCGCGTATCAGTGGTGTAACAACAAGATGAGATGGTGTAAACTGTCGGGCATTGACGCGGCTGCTCGGGCCGTGATCAAAGGGGGTGGAGTGTCATAGGTTGACATTACGTTTTACATTAAAGAGTTTAAGTCCACTTGAGAAACTGCGGTGCAATCGATTGACCTGCGGATAGTCATGGTGGAACGCCGGTCTGAACCGTAGTTCCTATCGTACGGCCATTGTGAATGTCGTCTGCAATGTTTTGTCCCCTGCCCGAGAGTGATTGCGCACTAGGGGGGGGGGGGGGGGTTGAAGAACTGAACAGTTTTGAGCAGTTTGAAATGTAGCATCTATGTGGGATGGTAGGTAAAATCGAAAAGAAAGCTAACCTTTAGTTTGCTTTATACATATTACGGTTCCTGGGGAAACCGCCCTCTAAGTGGCGTGCTGGGATGAGAGCTAGAAGTACACACAATTAGCGCGACAGGGGACGAACACAGGAAAGAAAGAGAAGACAGGACAGAGCGCTACTTACAGCTGACGTTTTATGAGAGCTCACCACGGCGGAGCTCCGTGCACCGAACACCTGCTGCAAGTTGAGGCTTCGAGTGCATTTATGTTGGTCGAAAACAGAATTCTCTGCCCGTCAAGCATCGCTGCCAGCTGAGTGAATATCTTCTCTACACAGATAAATCCGAGACGACAATTGCAGCCATGTGGGTACAACACAAATAGAAAAACAAATTTTACGATAGAAAAACTGGCGTCCATTCGGCCATTCTACGACTGCTGTGCGGGGAAGCAAACACATGGCTTGGAGCCGCAGTGGAAGCGGCTTCTTTTGTTGTCTTTCAAATAATTAGGGGCATGAGCGTTTACTTTATACTAAGAGTTACATCCCCTCAGCCGTTTAAGATACTTTCGGAGGAATGACGACAGTGAACGAAAATCAACATGCTGGTAATATTATTTAGTGCTTAGGAAGTCATCAAGATTATCCGTTCCCTTAATACGACCAGCATAAAAGGCTGAAGCGCACCGTACCGCGCCAGAGAAGGCTTTAGTGTGCGGTCATATTGATACGTATATGCTTTTTGTATGCGTATATTCTCCCTGTATGTGAGCTGTACTGCATCGCCAGTGGTAACATGCGGAGTGTATGTGTGGGTACAATATAGATGTGTAAATCGCGAATAAGGAGAAAAATATTTTTTTTTTGTGGCTGATGAAATGGACGGTAAATAGCGCCACCTAGACATTTGCAATTACTCTGCCTGTGCCTACCTTTTCGCGGCTAGCTATTTAATCTTTCAATTTTCAGGAATCTTTCAATTTTCGGGACCGTGCCATAAGTCAAGTGCTTCTTTTAATTCACTCTTTCGAGAGTGACTTTTTGTATCGTGAATGGTTACCACTCCTCTCTGACGTGCCCTGCAAACAAAGGAAACGCGTCGCGGGGATTCACAATGGTGAGACGCGATGTGTGTGCAGTGGCCGGGTTTGGCGTTTCTCCGTTTTACATCGCAGCGTTGAAAACGGAAAGACCGAGTGACAGCGTTCGAAACGCATTTCTTTTACTGACGCGGAAAGCAAGCTTCGGCAATAAATATGGTTCTTGAGAAGCTCGTGTTACGTTTTTATTTTCTACAGCTCTCGTTCCGGAAGTAGAGACTCGCTCGGTTGACGGCATCTCTTGAGATAGCTGCTTAACAGGCCGGTGTTGCGAGGTAATTGCCTGTCCAAAAACTATATGCTAGCACTTTTCGGTTGAATCGTGACAGCGTTGCACGTTAAAGATCCCTGGCGCCCTCGTTAAGCCTCACTGAGCTCGATTCACTCGATTCGGGGACGCCATATTGCTACGCAGACGAGGGAGGAACGTTGCTCCCCCATTCGCAGGGACCAACGTTGCTCCGTTTCTAAAAAAACATGGGGGACAAGATCGTTCCTCTCTTTTTTTAAGAGTGTGCATCAAAGGATACAAGCGCGAGCGACTAGTCCTAGGAGAGTCTCCTGCTGCCCGACGTGGGAACATAAACAGAAAAGGCTTAGTGACTTGCCCCTTTTACGCTGGTTGATTTTTGCCATTACCTCGTAGCGTCGGCTTGCGTTTGGACTTAAGTTGAAATGAAGTATAGGGCTTTCTATATTCGTACTAACCTGAAGAACCGTAGTGAGAAAAGTTCAGGCTCCTCACGGAACGTTACTACTTACCTGCTTAATGTTTCAAATTAAGATATATGCATGCGCATCATAAATTAGTTGTATGGTGTTTAATAAAGACGTACACGTTTCAACAATAAAAGACACCGTTTCTTTCTCTGACAACAAAATGTTTGTAACCTTGGCGCAGCGCACCGATATTGCGCAAAACTTCAATTTTTTTTCTTGATGCGACAACGAGTACGGTCTTACTACGAAAAAATACGCGAAGGTTTCAAATAGTTCGGCCCAATCAGCTTCATATCTGAAAGCTGTTAATGGTTTTGAAACTTCATGGAAGATGAAGTCACATGACGCGCGTGTTTCGACATTCATTAGCCACCCTCTGACACTTGGCTGCAGGCTCTGTCCGCTTGAGAACAAAGCGATTTTTTTTTTTCCTTGGAAGCCGTCTACTCATTGAGAGTCAAATAAGTCTTTTGTGAGTTCGAAGGAAAATTTGTTTCATTGAAAGTAAGTTCATTCAATCCTAATGCAAATTCTGCACACAAAAGTGTTTCGTTCGCTTCGCGCGCCGTACTTTTATTCAATTTCAATGAAGGATTCGTGTGAAACTATTCGGATTTCTAAAGCGCAGGGTTTCTTTGATGCGCTTCCCCGATCGTTTGACAGCTCCAGTTCCACCGTTTGTAATTACCAGAACAACTACAAAGAGCAAAAATATATATATATTGACTTATAAAAAAAAATACACTATTCGCTTTAAGCTTAAAAAAAAAAAAAAAAAACAGAAAACATAATTACGCAGAATCGAATTTGGCTCGAAATCAACTTTCATGAAAACCAAAATTGGGGCAATTATCACAGCCGCTTGTATTCAATACTAAAAATCGCGACTTCTAAAGGGACATATATTTTTAACTAGTCCGGCATGATGTTTTTCATAATAGACGCGTGTCTGTATACAAAAAAGAAGAAAAAAATTGCCTTCGCGATTTTGTAAAACGAAATATATTATTGTTCACAAGAAGTTAGGTTTAATACACATTAAAAAAACGATGACAAATTAATTTATTCCCACCCAAATTGTTGAGTTAGCCGAATTCAAAGTGTTCTAGTAGATAGAGAAATATTTACACTAGCTCGATCATTTGCACAGGGACGGGAGGAGCACATAATTTTCTGTGAATGAGATGGGCACACGCAATGTGCATATAATGCCGCGCGACGTCATTGGGTCAAATAAATGTGACGTCGGGGGTCATCATGGTTTTTCGCGACGTCATCCTGTCATGATATGTCGCAGTCCTTCGTGACGGTTCTTCGTGACAATTCTTCTTGGCGGCTTCCTCATGGAATTCAGCTGGCAAAACGCAGTTCATGTCATGCAAAATAAGTAATTAAGATAAGGCACAGGAATATATACCGTCCTTCAGATTTAGTTTTGAGAAACTGAAGATACCACCAAAATAAGTTAAATACGTTATCTTTGTTAGAGTACCAGAAATATGGGCAAATCTGGACTGAGATCAGCTGTTCATTTCAAAGGACAGAGGATTTCAAAAGACAAATGATTTCAAATGGCAAAGGATTTCAAAGCATAGCAAAGAAGTTGTAAAACGAATCGAGTTCTTGCGTAGCGAAGTTAGGTAGGTGCGGCGGCGCGAAAGCAAGACTCGGGACTGATTCACAAAATGCGATTTTGCGTTTGTCGTCGAGCACCGCAGCTTCTGCCACGATTTTTTTTCCGTAAGAGCGATGTTTAAACTCTGAAATCACAAGCAAAATCACACCACGTGAGTGAGGCTTAATGCCCGATTCACGTATTGTCCTTTTACTTGCGATTTCTGAACTTCGAACGTCTCTCAAGCTGCAAAAAAAGAAAAAAACAAATCGTGGTGAAAGTGTGTTTACCGGGATCACATGGTGTGATATCCCTCGCGGTTTGAAGCTGCGACAGCTGAGAAATCGCAAGCAAAGTCAGACCGTTTGAACCGGGATTTATTAGGCTTGATTCACATGGCCACATATTAATTGTAATTTCGCAATTGCGACATCACCCGTGCGAAAAAGAATGCCTGGGGAAAGCTGCGGCGCCCGACGTTGCAGCTGCGAATTCGCAAGCCAGATCGCACCACTTGAACCGGGCTTTAGACACGTTTTCTCAGTGTCGCATTGACCGAAATTCGTCCTGTGATAACTAGAAGATTTTCTTCTTTTTCTTCAAATCTAACAACTGATTTTGTCTATACATGTACGGTGGGCTGCAAATCTCCAATAGAAAAAAGGCAACCGAAAAGAATATAGTCAAAAAATTAGTTATCGACCGCTCATTGTTCCTTTATTATCGTACCTTGACGTCCGTCGCGGCCGATAACGTTATTTTGCAACAATGTATACTTTTTTTATTTCCAGTGTACTTTTTAAAATAATATTTTTTCTTAAAACATGCACTGTTTATTATATTGTTTTTTATTTTATCTCGTGCCTGATAGGAAACAAATCTCCAAGAAGTATAGTGCTAGTTAGAGGCTACGTGACAGTAAGATTATCCTTTCTTCAATAGACCATATACGAAACTGCCTGGTGGTCTGGCAGCCCTGTGTGCGCGGTTATCTTGGTAGAGTCAAGTTTCTTGAGTTTCGGTTTCTTAGCCTTTCGCGGGCAGAGACGCACTTCCGCTGATTATGATTCAGCAACTTTATTGTTTTCTGGATTCCGATCACCCAACGTGGACAAAGGACTAGGCCGTCGTACCTCTCATTTTTGAGAACACTTTCAAATCTTTTTGCGACGTTAAGACACATCAAGTCTTACTGTTTAAAAGTAGACTGCTCCACACTACTGCTTATTTTTTTTTAGCTGTTACTGGCGAAAGTTTTAACGCTACAAGTTTTATAATAATAATAATCATATTATTAGTCTTTATTTTCACTCAACATGAGTGAGAAGAACAGGAGGAAAAGTTGCACGAAGTAACTTGAAGAGGATCCAGCCCCCCATCACTTGTCAATACATTCTCCAATGCAGAAGCACATAATTACCTACTATATTGAAACGCAAAAACCACGAAAAGAAATTGAGAACAAAAAATACAGATAAAAACAAGCTCTTACAAAATAAAACAGTTAATAAAAACATGCAAAACAAGCTTTCGCAAAGTTAGAAAGATTCATCAGAAACGAAATAGGCGATCAAGAGGTCCTTTGCGGACATCTCCGGCACGATATTAATATGCAACAGTCTATTTAATAGAATGAGCAAGTTATAGAAAATTGATTGATCTCCGTAAGTTGTTCGGGACTTGGGTATGTTCCAAGTGCCTTCATAAAAGGTATTGTAAGGAGAAACGTCTGTACTCAAATTGAAGAATTGCAATTAAGTTATATTTTGTTTGTTCTCACTGCTGTTCCAAAAAGGCAGGTTATACGAAAATTCTACAGGGAAGTGTCACAAATTATAATAAGTTCCCTCAATAATGTTTGAGTGAGGGTAGCCCATGACACATTCGCAATAGGGCGCGGTCTTTTTTTGCGCGGTTAACAGTTTATGTCTGTTCTGTTTAGTAGTCGTTTCACGTATCCCGAGACTGTAAGTTATTTTAGGTAGAAACCGAAAGTTACATATTAGTATATTCGTTCTTCTTGGTCGGATATTTCTCTGTTGATTCATTATTCTATTTATTCTATTTAGTTTAGTCATCACATGATTTATATGACACTCCTATGTCAAGTCTCGTGGAAAATAAATGCTCAGCGATTTAATGTCATAAACAAATTCAATTTTGATATTTTCCAGAAGTATTCTTTTTCATTAGGATACTGACTTTTTCCTTGGATTGAATAGAACTGCTTTAGTTTTAGTCGTGTTAACTTTGAAATAATTAGGGGTCAGTCCATACTTTTAGAGAGGCGAGAAAAATATTCGCCTCGCCCACCAGTTTGCCAGGGTTCATATCCCCCCAAATAAAGTCACGTCGTCCGCATACGCTATTAGTTTATCTTCAGGGTGAATGAGAAACACTTCATTTATTTATAATTGGTAAAAAGCTCCGAGTTCTTGTGAAGGAAACTGCCATGGGCAATACTTTTCATCCGCTGCAAAAGAGCTCAAATTTGTTTCAGATAGCATCGATGTCAAGCACAGTTGATGGATGTCGCGTCGGTTAATGAAGATCTGTTGAACCCTGACGGAATGACAGCAGTTGAATTTTTCAAAACCACTCTGGAGTGTCTTTGCACCAAAAAAAAAATGTTTACCTTGGCTGCGACGAAAAAAGAAGAAAAACGAGATTGTGTAGTAAAGTTGGCATCGCCGGTGTTGCTCCACCCGACGTCTGCAGCGTAGCTTTTTGTCACAGCCGACATCGAAGTTTTAGCAACTGCAATGAACCCAAGCAAGTGATGTAATCAAACGTGGAGTTTGACGAAAACGGCAGCAAAATCCCGTCTCCGTGAGATTTGAAAGCAAACAGACACGTCGTGCGTGTCTGTTGTGTTTCCTCTTCTAATTAGCTGCGCTTGAAAGATTTCAGAATATTTTATCAACACACTCTTCGGTTTAGTTTCAGAGGTGTTTTACGAGACTTTTTTTTACCGACGCCAGATCAATTGTATAGAAATTGCTGCTAAGCAATGAGGTTGTTTTCTGGCGGTACAAAGTCTTTTTTTTATATATGACATTTAAATGAAGAACTTTGTGGTGTTTTCAGCTTTTGTTGTTCACTGCTAACCTCACGCATACTCTATGATGGTTGGTGGCATTGGATTAATAAAACTGTCATCTTTTAGACTTTACTTACAGTCTTGGTCTCGTCCGCACAAATAGAGCTGCTTTCGCGTCAAGAACAACGGAGGCCGACACTAAAGCATTTCCAGGGAAAGTAGAAAAAAAAAAAGAAAGAAAAACGCAGATTCATAAAAAAGATGTAGTAAAACTTCGTGATAAAATGAGGGCATAACTCAGCAGTTGTAAATGTGTTCGCGCTGCGCAATAAAGTCGCAAGCTTTTTTCATGTTGTCGCAGATTGCTTTTGTGAAAAGCGGCGTGTAAAATAACAAGAATAAAACCCTGTTCACGCTTGCGTTCACGTCGCGCACGAATTGAAGGTACATCGCGGCTTCCGCAGCAGAACGCAGCAAGGCGTTGGCATAGCATCTTTTGCACGAAGCGCGGTCGCTCGTTTACATGTGTTCTCTGCCAGTTGGGTCTCTGGTTTCGTTTTTTCCCCACTACCAAGATGGCGGACGTAGTTCTCGGCGCGCTACTAGATGGCGATCTACATTTTTTAGGTCTTCTAATGTGATTGCTCAAGAAAGTTTGCACAGAGCCTACCACAAAAAAAAAATAAAAAAAGTCTCGTGTCGTTTTACATTTATGATACCTGAAAACTCGGAAAGACGTGAAAACGGCGCCATCCCTACAGGAAGGTAATCATATCCTCTCATCTCAATTTAATTGGATGCGACTTGAAAGAGATTAGAAATCAAAGCTAACCCTTCGACCGGAGTCCTAAGCCTGCAACTTTTTTACGGCACCTGGGTCGTCTGCTCCGCAGTGTCGAGTGCAGCAAACATCCGGTCATCTCCCAAACACGGTGAGAAATGAAAAATTTCAAGCGAAAATGTGGGTATATATAGGGGCGCAATTTAGCGCGTAATATCATACCGCATAGCAATATTGACCGAATATAATTGCGCCATCATCAAGTGGGAATAAATAAAAAACAAAAAAAAAACTGAAAACGCCATTTTGCAACTGTTTATACGGCACGTCCGCTCACGCGAAACCTGAATGCGATTTGCATATATTTATGCTGATTTGGCTTCGTATCGGGATACACCCTCTGCGACAACGTCGGCGAGGCAAATTGTAAAATAAAATCGATACCCAACAAGCAATCCTTCCCCCCCCCCCCCTAAAAAAAAAAACAACAACATTAGACTCATTTCTTTTTTCGGTGATTGTATACACCAAGGGCCCTAAACTCTTCAAACACAAAGTTGGAACCGAAAGTTCACGGAGCTCGCCGATGGGACGCCGGCGAGAAAAGCGCGAAATCATCGTCGGGATAATTCAATCGGCGCGCTCCGTGAACTTCGGCCCCAACTTTGCGTTCGACGAGTTTAGAGCCCCAACACAGTGTTTACAAACAAGCCCGCTTCGCCCACACCAGGTGTTGGGCACTGCGCGTGCGCAGATACCATATTCGGGTTCAGTGAAGCGTCTGCGCATGCGCAGCACCCTACATCAGCGCCACCGTAGTGGCGTGACGTCAATGAGTCGAGTCGGTCTATAGCGCCCTCCGTGTCGACAAAGAACGTAGCGATTTCGCGTAGCAGTCACCTCAACTATTCAATTGTGCCAATCACGTGGCGCCAAGAGTGCAACGTCGCGGTGATCGTCTTCTTTGTGCGCGTAATTTGTCTGTAGCCGGTGATAGAAAACGGACAAAGAAGACCAGCGAAATGACGATGCACTTATTAGCGGCTTGATTAGACTCAATGAATCGTAGCGCTGACAGCGGTCGGACGTATTGTGAAAAGCAGTGTAAAAAAAAAAGTACAACAAGAACAGAACAGGAAGGATTGTTTAGTTGCAGGAAAAAAACATTTTGGAGCAATGACCTCAGTGAGTTATGAGTAAATGAGCAGCTCGGCCGATAGTCCCAGGCAGAGCCGTGTATATAGGGAGTTTGGTCAATGGGAGGCGCGGGCGGAAGTAGGGCGTGCACCAGACGCAGAAAGTGGGCTTGGCATGCTCTCTTGGCCAACCAGAAGCCTAAAAGAATCCCTAGCGGTGGTAGCGAGAAACAGTTTTAATGAAAGGTATATGTTCATATATGGTTATAATAAGCGCGTAGGAGTGAAGTGTAGTAACCCGTCGTGGTTGAAAATAGGGTGCACGTGATGTTTCGATCATGATCATGCAGAAAGATGTAAGAAACGAATGCGGCCACTCAACTCTGTTTTGCTCGGACAGAGTTTAAGCTCTCGGACGGCCGATTCCCGGCGCTCGGCGCTTGGCGTACGGATTATGTCGATCGTTCCGCTAGTCGCACTCTTCCACCATGATTTTGGATGACCGTGATTGAAACATCACGTGCACCATAGTTTCATACCCCTGTCAGACGGCGTTCTAAAGCTCCTTTTCACTAAGCTCCTTTAAAAAAAATCGGCCAATCAGCTCGCGATGTGGAGTGCGCACGTGCTCTGTGGCGCGCGCACGTGCTCTACGGCGTGCGCTATTTCGCCGATTTCATAAAGGAGCTTAGTGAAAAGGACCTTTAAAATGCCGTCTGACAGGGGTATCAGTCAGCGAGAGTTACTCCGACGCACTTATTAAGTTTGTTTCTCGCGACCACAGCCAGGGTATTATTTCCGGCTTCTGGTTGGCCGCATTTGAATTTGTTAAGACGCCCTGGAACACGCCCAGCCCGCTTTCGGCCAATTGTATCTCCTCATTTGTCTCCTATACTTCTCAACGAATGGCCAAACTCTCTACATATACGGCTCTGGTCCCAGCCACCGTGCTTCATTGTGCATCATGAAGTTTGAACGAAAAAAAAGCGACTACTTTAAAATAGGAATTGTCATGTTCCGTTTCTCGGAACGTTTAAAAATCAACGTGCTAATTTTTTTTTTTTTGTAACCCACCTCAACGTGTTCGTCACCCGTGATAGGCTCCTGCCCTTACCACTTCGTATTTGTAGCCAAATAAAATTAATTTTAGGGCACAAACTAGCGTCAGCTAGTAGGTACACAAAAAACCTTGATAGGATCTTTCTCTTCTCTTCCCGCCAAATGGCACTACCGGCCCGCCTTTTACATAGGGCATTGAAGTTGCGTATACGTAACGACGGTACAATTTCCCGAGCCGCCTTTGCAACGCGCGTTTGAGAAGTTATTAATCACCCCATTCGAGAGTTCAACTTGGATGTTCACCCCAATCCCAACAATGTATCAGGACTGTCTGGCCAGAGAGCCTTTGTCGCGGCTCTCAACCTTCGACTCATTGATGCAACGCAGAGAGAATTGATCAACAGAGTGTGTGTGGTTTGCAAGCCAATTGACAGTGACATCGAGAAGAGGTGTACTTACCACCTGTTAGGTAAGCTGTTGTAGCACCATCTTTATTAGAGGGCACGTAAATGCACCCTAATTCTTTGCTTAATAAAACCCTGCGCTAATTGAAATTTAATTAACCCTAAAGCCAAATTTCGGTTTACTATCTTTACCAACACGCAGCTCCCTCAAAATTTGCCTTTTAAGATTCAACCTGTTGGAATGCCTATTCCTTTATTCTCCGCAACACAATATTTATAAACCAATAGATGGGTGTTCCAATTAATGTGTATATACGAGTGTTTAACGCTTATTAATAATTGTGTTGTGCGTACGTTAATACAGCCGAAAGTTAGTTAGCCCTAATGGGCATCTGGTGTCTCAACTGTAGACGAGCAGTTTAGCCAGCGCAGTACAACCGCTAGCCTGGGGTCTCTAACGTGCACCACGCAGCAGTGATACACGAACGCACGCCGGTACGATGCTCATCCGAATCGAAACAGTTCTGCAGCGTGTGCTTTCGCTCCACGTGCTCCGAGTTGGTGTGCGCTAGCTCATTCGGCCACCGATCCCTCTTAAAGTTTATTCGGAGTCCTGAACGTTCTTTCACTGGATGACGAAAGTTCAGGGAACAAATCGTTTTTCACTAGCTAAGACTGGAAGCACGCTCGCTAGGTGGCGCCAGTCTACAACCAATTCCGAATGGAGATCCTTAGTTACTCACGTAACCTTTTGGGTGTCGTGTTGGGTTTCACAACCGGGAAAGTAGTGCACTCGTTCGGCATATGACAGGTTCCAGAATTTTATTTTGTTTGTTTTGCTTGAAGCGAAGCAAACATCCGGATTTGCTCTTAGTCTATAAAAAAACAACAACAGCACCAACAAAAAACCGCCTCCTCAAAATCTTCTGCATCCGTGCTTCTGGCCTTCGAAGTGATTTGTTTAATTAAGACAGAAATAAGATTCAACATAAAGTGCAAACAAAGATATATAAAACGAACAGTATGTGCAAAGATGCTGAAGCTCCCTTGCTACATTTGTTGCTGGAAAAGAAGGCTTTAGTTTGCTTTTCGTGTTTTTTTTTCGTAACTCGTCCTGAATGTTTCCAGCGGTCCGAAACATCACGCTCTAGATGTCGCTCGAGGCACCTCTAATGAAAATCTCACCGGTTCGTAGAATTGTCGCTTTGCGCAAAATTTCCTAGTGCTTGGGAGTTCTCGGAATCATTTGTAACGCGTGACAATTCGAGAACTAACGGAACAGAAAAATATCCCTTTTTTATCTTACCTTCTTTTTTTGTCGAAACAGCTGATTGTAAACAAAAACAATGTCTCAATTTTCAATAGGCTTGCTCTTCATTCATATTTAGTTTTATTTACCAGGAAATACATCGCTATTCGGCAGCATTGCAGAGTTTTTCTTCGTAGAAATAGAGGTTCATCAAGTCAACTGATATAATAAAAAAGAAACACGAAATCTAACTTTAGAAATTTTAGAAAGATGTTTCAAAGAAATGATCAAAACCTTTCGTAAAACCTTTCGCTGTGCTTCGTAAAACGAAGTACAGCGCGTTACAGACCCGACTTACCCTGCAGTAAAAAAGACAAGTGAAAAAAAAATTACGTAATTTGTAGGGTGAAACACAGCGACAGCTGAGTTGCGAAGTCGAAACCGCTAAGGTGTTAATTTAGAGCAGATGGACTGAATAAACGGTAAAGGAGTCGAGCGCGCACCATGGAGTCCGCATAGACGTCTCGTATTAAACGAGAAACACACCGGACGAACATTTCTTAGCGTTTTGCAACCAATGAGGGTGTATTAAGTAGAGAGCATTTCAGCTGTCTGCTGTAAGAGGGGAGCGTATTTTCGTAGGCCATCCCGGTACAAACAGACGCACGTGCTAAACGAAAAGCACCGAATAAACAGGGAGAAGGAAGTAGACAAGATGAAGGGCACTCTCAACTTAAGGTTTATTAAAACAAATGCACACTATTAATATAAACTTTCTGGCGCTTTGTTTCAAAAATATAACCTTATATCTCAGGTGCATTACGGGGCATTAACGCACTTGCTTTCTGGTGCCTAATGCATCGTAAAAGTCCAAGGAACTTGTATCTGCGTATCTCCCAAGAATGGTTGTTCGTGCTAATTGGAGGTCACCTGGGCACTTATCCAACTGCACTGCCATATTGCCCGGATAGGGACTGTTTTACTGACCATGCATGTTTTCTTCCTACCATGGATGACCATGCAAATGTTATCGTGCTTGCTTTTTATCTTGTTATCAGCGGCCGGTGGAATGTTTTGGCGGAGTGACGAAAATCGTCCGCGTCAATATGAAGCGCTGTCGACGGCGTGAAACCGCGAAGTGTCCAACCAACAGCGATCGCTGTAGTATCGCTCTAAAATGGCCTTTAAAAAAAAAAAATAGAAAAAACATCGAGACTAGGTGCAACAATTGGTACAACACAACACCTTCTCAAACGGTGTTGTGTTGAGATAGTGTTGTATTGTCCCAATTTGTGTCCTTATAGTCTCAAGGTTTCCTTAAATTTTCTTTCACTATGATCGTTTCCCAGCTCGCATGAGCAGTAACTCTTATTTTAGACAGAAAATAGTCGGTTTCTGGATTTCCCTTTATAATTGGTTATTTGAGATTGATATTTATTCGCACCTTTTGTTTTTATCCGATTGGACTCAACTTGAAGTGCGCGAATACCAGTTCGGATTGAAATGTATGCTTTCCACATAGATTTAACATTAGGTACTTTTAGCAAACCGTTACCGCGGTCCGCGTACCGCACTACCAGAGCCTTTGAAGCACGCTTTTCAGCGCGAGTCCTGCAGTCAGGGTATGACCCGGGCGCGCGTTTAAAAGCCTGCCTCAAAGGCTCAGGCAGTGCGTTACGCGGAAGACGGTAACTGTTTGCTAAAAAACACTATTGTTAAAAAAAAAACTGTTGTCGTGTTTTCTTTCATTTACCGCGAATGTTATGAATGACGCAGTGCTATTCGATTCAAACCGGTTTTCGCAAGCTCTAATACTGCGCGGATTGGATTCTCGCGATGATGATGGCGTGCTTTTGTCACAAAATTCCAATCGGCGTGCCCAGCAAACTCTCGGCGCCAACGTTTCGTTTGACAAATCTATACTCGTTCTGACCTGAAGAAAAAAAGGAAGTTTTGCGCATTGTTCATACGCCGGGCGAAGAAGTCCTTACAAGATTTGGTTGTCTGAGAAAGAAGTCAATGCTTTTGGCGTTTGAAACGTGAACGTCTCGATAATATAACACATATCTAGTCTTTAACGCCCCTAGATATATCTCAATTCTTTAAATAGAAGGCAAAAATTAGTAATGCTCCCTAGGAGCAAGCGTTTTTTTTTTCGTTTTGTTTTTTACGGCAGTTTTTGAGGTGAAAACGGGATTACAGCTTTAGTAAGGGACGCTCGCACGTAAAAGAAGGCTTAAAATAATATCAACGCAAAATATATTTGTGCCTTGTGCGTTCTTGGTCGCCCCAATTTCGCGGAAACTTACAAAAGCGAATAATTGTAAAAAAAAAAAAAAAGCAGCAAAGAGCAAAATTTTGTATCGTATTTTAGATTACAAAGAAACGTGACAGGCTCATACGCATATTACAAAAGTGTTCCTACTTGCGCATGTGTTAATATAGGCTAACACATGTACACAAAAAAACCCAAAATTATTTATGTCGCTTTTTATTATCACAGACAATAAACCGAGAAGGAAAACAAACCCAGTTACATTCCGAATTAATAAACATCGATTAGAGTGAACCCAAAGTTTTGATCAAATTGAAAATCACGCCGACAGGTCAATATAACGCATTATTCAAATACAAACATTGCACGTACAAACAACGTACCATAGGGAGAGCAAAATATTCATACCAAAGTAAAAAAATCAAAGAATAAAAACAGTCCTATAACCGGCAAACTCGGACTAGTCTAGACGCCACGTCGGCATTGATACCAAGAAATATTTATAGCGGAAATCGCAGGAGCATCACCCGAAAATAGGGGGACATGGGGAAGGTGGAGGGAGGGATTGTATCTTCTGAGAGAAGTGTAAACATCGGTTCAGTCAACTTCACATTTCGTCATTCGGACACAAAACAACGCGCACTTACTACTTACAGCAGCTCATACAGTAATTCTGTTGGTAGAAAAATAAAATAAGGCTTCAGAAACGGAAGTTCCATTAGGCCGTCTGTCACGGTAGCACAGGAGCAGTAGTAATAGTAGTAAGGATAGTGATAAGGACCAAACTAATGGGGCTTAACGTTGGTACGCGCAATTTACGACCATCTTGCTGCATCCAAGAGGGCTGTTGGTTGCTCTGGTATAAAAAGAAAAAAAGAAAAAAAAAGAAAGAAAACATTGCAGTACGTAAAAATATAAATAAAATAAAACGACCGTATTGTTTTGCTGTGTTTCATTTTTGGCGAACGTCTTGCTCAAAACCTGTGAATCTTGGGTCCTACCCGAAAACAGAAACCTAGATTGCGCCTTTGTTTTGGAAGTAGATTACATGAAAACTAGCCTTGACGTTTCAAGCTACTTATTATTTTATTGTTAAAAAGAAACAGCTCAGACATGGCTAAGAACGAGAAGGTAGACGAAACAACAGCTTGCGCAGTTTTTAAATTTATACATAAGAACCTTGAAGTTTTTTTTTTATAATTTATTTATTTGTGGGAGAACGGTTCAGTGGACTGTGACAGCCTCGAAATTTGTGTGGTACATTTTGTGTTGTTATTTTTTTTTGCTTGCTGAGAAGCTACGACGGCGCATATTGAGGAAAACTTAAATCAGATTCAGCGCGATAATTTAAAGGGGCACTGACAGGGTATTTATGCCCGTCAAGGTTTTTATTTGTACATAAAATATAAGTCAAATCACAACAAAAATAAAATACCGATTGAGAATCGGCCAGTCTGAGTGGCGCTCACTCTCTTCGCCATGGTCACGTGCCGTTCTCGAAGTTTTAGAGACGCACTCCAAATATAATCAAAGTCGTGGGTCATCAAAACACACACACTCAATATTAATATATAGAAACAAAATATTCTACCCATTTTTGTGGCTTCTAAAAAGCTGCAAATACTTTGTTTAAAAAAGAAAAAAAGTTGCACAGAGAACCGGAAGCATTTTGTGCATTCTATGCGTAATTCTTTACATGGCGTCGTATCGCGGGAGTCGAGAACTGGACGGCTAAAGGAAGCGGTCTCAGCGATGGCAGTGGACTACGGGCGTGGGATATCTCTCCACTTCAGAACTGTTGTTTGCGGTACCGGCGAATCTGTCTAACTTAAAAATAGAAATTGCTTACCGATCAAAACAATGAGGATTTATTGCGTACGACACGCCCGACCACCAAGCTGATTGACGCGAAGACGTCGCCAAGTCGCCGCCCCTTCTCCTGTCGTAAGACATCGTTCGTCTTACGAACACGAATGGGTAGAGCTTGAAAAACGCGGAAACGTCAAGCACGATGTAATAGACTTTTGCGTTTTTCGTGCGACGTGTGCGTTTTTCGTCTAGTTCGCACCACAAAAAAAAGGTTAAAAAAAACGCGGTCGGGTGTAGTTATGTGACTTCCGGAAACACTCTACTCCTCTATATTTTCTTCTTCCTCCCCAGTCAAGTTGTCGCCTGCGAACAGTTATGTTTTTTTTTTACTTTAGTAAAACTATACGTGATGCTGTAGCAAAATCTCGATTGAGCAGTCTTCTGACATCATATTCAATGTGGCGTTTGCCTTGCCAGCGGCCCAGAAACACTAGCCTAGACTTGTGTCTCTGTGGTGCCGGCAGAGAAGTCAAGAAAAGTACTTTTAAAAGCAATTAAGATATTTAAAAATTGCCTCTGATTGCGGTTTGCGAAGCTCCGTTGGAATGCCGCCTCGTCATGAGTTCTTTAGAAGCAGCGCCAGTTAGCAGCAGCATGGCTCGCTCGTGGAGTTACTTAGTTCTGAATGTGATTTGCCAGGCGAATCACATTAAAATCGCAAAGCCGGCGTTGTTCATGTAACAGATTCCACAGTGCTTCCGCAACATGCATTCCACACCTTCAAGATTGTCCTTCTTCTGCAGACTTTAGGCAGGAGTTTGATCTGAGGGTGCGGGGACCTCTCCCAACCCAACCATACCACCCCCCCCCCCCCCCCGTCTTCCCCGGGATGAGGTGTAGATAGCGCGTTCAGATATGGTACCCGGTGGATACCTTGTATACATAGCTTGCAGGTGTCGCCATTGCTGGCTACTGACGGTTATTTCTACTTACCGGTTCCTTCAAGCTACTACTTCTGTGGCGGGAAACTAACACGGTGAACCGAACGCTCGTGGCATATAAAATACCGGCATGGCCGCGAATGGCGTTACGGGCAAGTTATGCATAGGCAACAGGGCGTACAGTCCTCGGATATTACTACTGGCCGAGATTATCCCGCGTTGACGCAATTAAGTGGCAAAAGTCGCCACTACAGTATCCTTGGCCGTGCAGGAGCTACTGACGTCACGAGCGCGATACGCAGTGCGCATTTCAGCGGCCGACTTTGAAGCGAGGGGTAGAGAACCCACGCTCACGTCTTTTCGTTTCCGTACCTTTTTAAAGCAGACCCAGGTCATCAACGTGCAAAGCGAAAAATTATAACGAATATAAAAAAGATTAAACTATAAAATCCTTGAAAGCACGGCATATGTGCACGAGGATCTAAAAAAATAACAAAAATAAAGGGTCGTGTAAACATGATTTAAAAAACAAAACAAAAAATCACACAGATTTTGTGCAGCACTTTACAATTTTATGAATTCTGCGTTTTTAGTTTTTATGATCCTGACAAATGAGAACGTTACGACGTTTCTTTCGAAGGCCCGGACCCGAGTCCGCGGTCCATGCCTTCCGCCGTTCTATGGCTGCTCGCGCGCGCTGAAGCTCCTCTCGGCCGTTTTCGCCTTGCCAGTGAGCATAGTTTCAAAAACAACATAGTGAAATATCAGACTCCTCCGTGTCATTATTGAGAAAAAGAAAAGTGAAAGCCGTTTACAACTCCCTGTAACGCCGAAATAGAGCGCAGCTCTTGAGGAGGAGGAGGGAAGGGTACTGGGAGAGGTGGGTCAAGTGACCTCAAGGGGGGGGGGGGGGGGGGAGGGGGTCACGTGACCTCGGGGGTGTCGTGGCTTTGGGGGGTCACGTGACCTCGGGGGGGGGGGGGGGGGTCACGTGACCTAGGGGGGTCAGGTGACGATGACGACGCCGATGACGCCATCGTGACGTCACTGGTGACGTCATCAGTGGTGATGACGATGCGGATACCGATGACGTCATCAGTGACGTCACTGATTACGATATCAGTGATGATGACGATGACAATGCGGATGCCGATGACGTCATCAGTGACGTCACTGATGATGTCATCAGTGACGTCACGCGCCCCAAAATGTACCGCGCGGTTACGCCGACGGCGACGGCGACGCCGACGGCTACGCCGACGCCGCTCAAGCCGGAAACGGGCGCCTAAGAGTTGCGCTCTAAAAATAAATATGCCTCTCGCTAAGTAATTGGATGGAACAGTTAGGAACATCTATGGCTTGTAATTACACGGATTGCGGGTGCTGGCTGGTTTCGGCGGATAAAAAAAAGTTGCTTTTTTTGTATGTCACACACTCATTTCCGTTTCCAGTCATCTACCTCCAGACCTTTCTATACTTCGCCTTCCCTTTACGTGAACAAACCGCAAAAAATACAAGCGCGAGCTGCTCTGGTTTGATCGGACCCTCCGTTGCCCGTGCTCTTAGCCTGCGTACTGCTTAACGAGCAAATTATAGACCGCACTTATACTAATTTTCTAACTTAGACAATAGAGCGCGCTCGTCGTTTTGTTTAAGTACATGCTTGTATTGTTTTATTTATATCATGTAACCAATGCGCAAAGGCCTCCGTCAAGCTTCCTCTCGGAAGCATTTTGTCTGGTGTCCTCGGCGCAAATGTCTTGAAATTAAAGCTACATACAACTTAACTTCATTCAAGGATGAGCACAAACAAAAGAGCAGCACATGTAAAAGAACCTACACACATCCTTTTCGCAGACGCAAAAACTTAATTAGCGCAGCTTGCTTTCGCTTCAACGCAGTCATCGGAGAAGTGACAAAGGAGGTTCTTTTAGCCCGCGCAGAAAAAAGAACCGCTCTGACAGATGCTGTGCGGGAAAACATGCCTTCGGCGAAACTTTTAACGTTTATTTGAAAACGCGTTGTTATGACAGTGACGAGCCGCCGCCACAATTGAGACTAAAGGGGGGCGAAATGGGGATGGCAATACTCGAGAACAACAAAACAGTAAAAGAACTTGGAGGACGCTCAACTTTGGCCTTTAGGAGTGGAACGCGATAGCGTTGTCGGGCCCCGTTCGCATAGCCTTTTCATTCGCCGTGGAAGCGCGCCTTGCGCGGCCCAGTCAGATAGCGTGTCTACCTCGCAACCAACCTCCGTGGGTTTGAATCCCGCCGAAAGTTCTTCGAATTTTTCTTCAAGCGAAATGAATTGCGTTATAAGGTGAAATCATTTGAGACATGCGTCCACCTTTAATTCGCATTACGTATGAAGTTTCTGAATCGCGTATGACCGCGCACCTAATGCCTGGCCTTGCATCCTTTGCGGGACGCCTGAAGTCTGATAAAGTTGCCTCGTCAAGTCGCGTAATTTTTTTTAAAGATTTACTTGGTACAACCTATAAGACACTTCCATTTTTGAAGTTCAGATCAAACGCAACGGGGATGACGGCGTATTAAGAAAATTAAAAAGAAAAAAGGATTTCCTCGCTTCCCTCGGGTCATCCGGAAGTACTGCGTCAAAATCGTCGTAGATGCTCTGCGATGAAAACCTTCTGTTGGCTCCCCTTGCTTGGCCTGGGAGCAGTGACGTAGCTGCCGTAACAAAACGAAGCGCGCAGGCTTTAGTTTCTAAAAGGTGTTGCCTAAGCGGTGTATTTTTGTTTACGAATGAATGCTATCACAATTCTTACCTTAAAAGGGGGCATCGTTTATGCGTCAGGTGGCGTTGTGAAAATTCGCAGACGGATGATAATGCCCGAGTACCAGCAGAGCGCAAAAATAAAAAGAAACGACAACGACAAGCCTCATATCAGAGTCTTGTGCGATTTGACAGGCTTTGTAGAATAAAGGAGGCGATGCTCAAACACGAACATCATGCACGCGAGAGTATCTTTGGCAGCATTGCAATCACTTGTGCTTACTTCACGAGCACCCACCGACTAAACACCCACCAAAGGTATCATCGCGAGCCTGCTGCATGTGTCGGAGGCTTGTCTCTGTCGCTTGTTTGTGTTTGTCGCTCTAGTGGGACTCGGGCATGAGCACCACTCGAAGACACGTGCACCGCGCACTACGTCGAAGACACGCCTTGAATTTTCACGAACGTGCGTCACAAACGGACGGCAACCATTGACTGCGGCAGGAACGCCATAGTTGACGCGAACTCGTGGTCACGAGAAAGCTAGCCATTTATTTCTATTCACTCAAGTCCGGACGCAGCCGACGACACGAGCCGACGGACCAATCAAACATCGTCGAAAGCTTAATGCCATGGTGTTCGTAATGTTTCTGTGCCTGCTCTATCATCCCTAAACCAATCATGTACAAGAAAGACCATAGGTGGCCTGTGCTTTGAACATGCGTGTTCGTGGTTGTGTCTGTTTGCGCTTTCGAACCACGTTCGGGCAAGTGACGAAATCTATATCGTCAATTGGGTAACTCTAATTCTTTATATTTTCCTCTGTGCTCTGCATTGCCTACTACGCCTAGGTGAACAATACAGCTTGAAACCTTTTCGCTGACATAGGCTTTTTTTTACATCATGGGTAACAAGCAAAAGAAATGTAGGTCAGTCTTCCAAGAATTCAACGATACGTTAAAAAAAAAAAAGCGCCGAAAGACAGGAATGGATACCTTCAGCAGAGACTTCATACCTAAGTTTATCTCCGTTGCCATGGCCAACAAACGTCAGTCGTGACAAGGGACATAATCGCGTTTTCGCGGGTGCCAGCCTAGCATAAACATTCCGCAGAGATCAGGGCAAAAACGCTTTTCCCCAAATGGTGGCCCGTGTGTGGGATGCTAATACGACTGTACAATCTAGATCACGTCTTGTTTCAAAACTCGACAGGACAGGCTATATACTAGAAATAAATCATGTTCTCGCATTTACTTTTTTCATCTCGCGTTTTTTCTTTATAATCACGGTTGAAAAAGATCAAAGGATCAATCAGATTTTATTTCGCACGCCTTACAAAAAATGCGTGAATATTGAATGCTTGGACACAACACACAAAAAAGCTATATCAAGACTTTTTTATTGCAGCAGCTGTGAAAAATAAAATAAATAAACATATATTGACTGCCGGCTTACATAGGACGGTTACGTCTTTGAGTTTCAAAATAGCGTACACTAAAGCCTTCCGCACGCAAAGAAATTGGTTAACCGTCCCTTCGCATTCACCGAGCCCAAGCCGCGTTTTGGTTTGGCGCATGGAGGAGACGCTATATCTTTACGGGTGCAAAGCTTTTGCGTTCGCTGTTTTCAAACTCGCTAATAAACTTGCTTTGTTTACTCCAGAATAGAGGGATAGTGCAAGCAACAAACACCACACAACTTACACCATGACGTACCTCATGGTGCCAGATTAAACGATTCTAATAAAAACAACAAGTGACAAAACTGGAGTTTTCATGTTTTTCGGGGGTATATGATCGAATTCGGGGGTGTTTTTCTTTCCGGGTTTTTTTTCTCCACGGATATGGTGTTTTTCGGTGTCAATTTGTTTGTGTCTCACAATATATCGGTGTTTATCGAGCTTTATCTTGAAGAAACAAAAGAGGGTAATGAAATATCCCGTACTAAAGAGAGCATGCCCGTTACCTGCAAGCATGGAAAACGTCCCGGTGCAAAAAAAAAAAAAGAAAATAGAAAACTAGATAAGGGGTTTGCTTTCTAAAGAAAAAAGTAGCCTCGCGGACCGTTCAATGCGGCGGTACTCAGGGTAAACTCCAAATGAAATTGTAGCTACAAAATTTTCCCGGCAAACTTGGCATTTTTTTTTTTCAGTCATGGAAAGCGCCTTTCGGGTTGTTTCAGTTTTCCCCGATTTTGAGAGAACCGGCTCGGGGGTTATTTTTCGGGGTTTATCAGAATTTACCGGAAACACGAAACCCGAATTTTAACTAGGAGTCTCTGTTTTCCGAGTTTATTTTTTTTGCAAAATTCGGAGGTTGTTTTTCGAAGTTTATTTTTCGTTGGAAATTCGGGGATTGATCGCAGTTTATTTTTGTTATATACTAGATTTCCCCGAAATTCCTAGAACTTCGGTGTGATCAACGCAAAAGTCTAATAAATACTATAAGTATTAGAAGTCAAAAGATGACCGTCCTTGTTCGTTTTTTTTGTTTTGTTTTTTCCTTCTGTAACAAGTGGTTGAAAAACAACGCGCTCACTTTCAACTTATATTTTATTTTGTTTTATATTAAAAAAAATAATGTCTGGGAAAAACGTACACGATATTCATTAAAAATTATTGGTATCGAAAAGTTTTGCAGCTCCATTTGGCTTTGGAATCCTTGCGATCGGCAGCACTAGCTGTCAAACAACAAACCTTCCAAAGAAGTGTTACTTCAGTAAACGTCGGTACATTGAAATAGCCAAACTCCTGGAAGCACATAACCATCAGCTGCTCTCCCCATCCTATGAAATCTACAAATTTACATCTTTCCTTGTTATAAAGAAAACAGAAACCATATTACCTCTAAGAAGCACAAAAAGTATGGTTCAAACTGGAAACCGAAACAGGGACTTTTGTCGGAAACCAGAAGTATGTTGCCCAATGTATTGAACGAAACTTGACGAGTTAAACAAAAAAAGAACAACAAAAAAACAACCTTCTCGCAAAAAAAAAAAAATTTAAGGACCAATAATTTTGTGCCCTAGTGCTCTGACAGACTTAATTTGCACAATATCGTCTTCTTTTTTTGGCAATCGTGACCTCGGAATATGGAGCTTTTCGGATAAATCCGAATTCACTAAAATTTTGCCGGCGAGCTTTTTTTTTTAGTTTATCGGATATATACGAAGAAAAAAAAAGAACCGCAATTATAACCCAATCTGTCACAAATTGCATACACAGGACATCACTTCCTTGAACACATCAGGCAAACAGCCGACAAACGCAGCAGGACAACATTTAAGAACGTTTTGTCAGTATCAAGAGTCTCAAAAACTAACCTGTCAAAATATAGTAAAAAATAAATCTTGGGAGAGTTTGTAAATCGCAAGTTTCCATCAGAATTTTTTCAGGCTTGAAAATCGCTTTCATAGAACTCTGAGTAAATTTCGATGTTTAAGTCGGGCATGTGGTAACTCGGCTATCAATAAACAAAATAACGATTAAAAAAAATAAGAAAAAACATTGACGTCAGCACCGTTCTCTTGAACGAACCGTACGAACAATACCCAATTAACAAATAAAAATTTCATAATTACATTGTAGTTCACAATGTACTTGTGTCAGAACCGAAGTTTCCAACGTCAGCATGGGTCTGTAGTTCTCAAGTTCTGAACATAATCTATATGGTTGCATTTCGGTTGTGCGTAATTCCGCGTTTTCGAGTTTGCTCGCGGCCGCTAAACTGGTAAAATTGTATTGGTGGACATAAATATGTAAAAGAAAATAACAAGAATCCAAAAGTCACAACAAAAACACTCATAAAGTCTCGATAGCACACTAAAATACGAGTTGCGTTTTATTGTTTATTTAAGCTCTCTTAGGTTTTCAGACGCTGTGTTACCACGCGTACATAGACGCTGCCCCACGCTTTTAAACGACCGTGGCTCATGCATGATCGAACGATTAGTCCCGCTTTATGTTCGATGCAAGCGCTACAGGGTCGTGTCACGGACGCGCTCGGGCCCCCTGGCCCAAAGAAAGAGACCTATTGCCGAACAACACCGGACAAAAAATATCTGCTTTTTTTATTTTCTTAGCCCGGC
Source organism: Ixodes persulcatus (assembly GCA_013358835.2). Lineage (NCBI taxonomy): Eukaryota > Metazoa > Arthropoda > Arachnida > Ixodida > Ixodidae > Ixodes > Ixodes persulcatus. The sequence continues at coordinate 797,828 of JABSTQ010009592.1, read as the reverse complement.
ACGGCGGAAAGAACGACGACATAAGAAAACATCTCTCCAACTGGCAGCTTGTACATTTATTGACGTTCCTCAACGGCGTTGATCGCTTCATCGGCCACGCGCCACACCCCTGGAAACATTGGCTCATTTTTCTCTCGGCTTCTCCGACACCGAGATCTCGTATCTTCGTCAACAACTGCAGCCCACTTAGGTGGTCAAATCTCCACGCGCGTCACATTACGGACAAGAACCCTTCCCATTTGTCCCTTTCTTCTTCTGCTTTCCCTTTCCCTCTCTGGTCAGGCCGCAGCTGAAGCGAACAGCGTCGTTTTGCCAATAAATGCGCAAGCTGCCAGTTGGAAAGATGTTTTGTTCTGTCCTCGTCCTTTCCACCGTATCTGTTACTTTCCTTCTTTTACCAGCACTCTCTAGTTCGTGAAATCTTCAGCAAGATTCCAAAGTCTGAGCCTTTAAATAGACAACGCATCGGTCAGAGCCGCGCTTGCGCAACGGCAGGATTCCATGAACTCTATTTACCCACTATTTTGATTTCGCCGAGCGGGGAAAAGGCGGCACTTTGTTTGCCCACAGGACAATTGCTTACTTACTTTTTAGTACATTAGAAAGTTTTATCTTCTTGGGTTCAGGATTTCTGGAGAAGCTGTTACCCACTTATGCTGTTCGGAAAGGTCTTGAGTGAACGCGATCCAACGGAACGTTTCTTGCTTTTGCGGGTTAAGAACGGCTTAGTCAAAATCCTGAACCGGCTAACACTTAACCTGATACTGCAACCCCCCCCCCCCCCCCCGCCCCCAACCTACCCGCAGCACTCAGCTGCATTAGGTTTTAAGTCACCAAACACTGATCTGTAAAAAATAAAAATGCATGCCGTCTGTGTTTTAAATTGCTCGGTTTTCACGTTTGGGTCATTACTGCTTGTTTAATGGTGTTTTATCATTCTCAGTGGAAATGTTTGTGCCTTCGAGGTATTTAACAAATTTAAATGGTTTTATCACAGTCCTAGGATATATGAACCTTTTCACTTTGTTCGGTATTTGTGTTTGTATAATGAGGTGAGAGTGCGCGTGTTTTCTCGCGTTGCGATGCACCACCGGAAAAGCACGTTGCTGTTAGTGGGCATCAATACAGAAACATAATCTGGAACATACTTTCTAACCATTTATAAATGTGTAGCCACCGAAAGGCTCTTGAATATTAGGTAAAAACAATTGTAGCTGCATATGAATCTAAAACATCTTTCGTTTATCCTTGGATACTTTAAGAAAAACGAATGTGTTTCTGCGTCACTGCGGCGCAGTTCAGTACAGGGGCATCATACAACACATATTTGTGCGATTTCCTTAACCATGTTCACATGCAGTTCGCCCACATTGCTAAATCAATGTTGCCGAAAGCTGCGACAAAAGTATTACTTCCCTTACGGAAAGCCATAGAATTCAAGGATGACCGTCGTGTTGTTCCTTTAATGGCGTCTCGATATTATAGATTATAGAATAAACATATTTCGTTTATTGTATGGCTACATGAATTGTATGCCTTAGATATTAACAATATGCTTATTTTATTTTTTTTTTAAAATTAAATATACTAGGTCCGCTCTTCAGGTGATAGGTGCCGCGAACAATGTTCCCAAAAGGTTATTTGTGATAAATATCTTTTCTAGTGACAAGAGTTATTTCAAGTATAATCGTTTTAAAGACATTTTGAAAAAAACGTTAGTTTACTTTGAGGTGTAATTAGAGCGGGAATTATTAAAAGTTTAATACATGTTGTTACAAGTATTAGTAAGCAGTTGCAGGGATCTATATATCTAAAACTAACATTTACTCGCACTCGTAAATTTAAATATCCAATCCTTGAGAGACGTAAAAGTTCCATATCGGACAAGACGACACGCAGCAGGAGACTTCTGTCAGACCACCCGATGTTAAACAAGCAAAAGACAGCACTCCACCGCCCCTCCCCCCCCCCCCCCCCCATCCCCCCCGGCTTCTTTTTTGATCACCCACTCCTCAAGAACAAAAACAAAAAGAAGAATAAAAAATACATCCAACGAACATTTTTCACTCGTTCTTCCAAGAATACAATTTTAATTTTTAAAGCTTTACATATATGTTTAAAAAAGCCGTGAAAGCTAAACTTACGTGGTTCGTGCAGGTGAGCTATACGGCCAGCTAGTCATAGTGTAGTGGGTTAATTGTAACGTTCAGTCGGGTAATTAGTTATAACTTATTCATTAATCTTTAAAAACCGGTCGAGTTCGCCGAACCGCACTCGACCGGTTTTTATATTTTTGTGGGAAGCTCAGAAATGTTCTGCGCTATGGAAACCCAATACAGCTATAAAGGCATCGAGCTCCGCTCATTATGTGTGCTACCACCACGCGTCATGACGATATGGAAGTAATTCGAGTTTCATGCCTTCAACGATATAAGCAGGCGGGGAGGCACTCACTTGATCGATTGGCGGTTTAGCGAACTCCCACGTTTCGCCGAATTATGCTTTAGCGAATAGTCGGCCGCCGCGAAGCTGCGTTTACGGGTGGGCCAGGTGTGTTCACAATTTTGTAATGAGCCGCTGCAGACTGTCGCCGCGAAGCGGCGTAAACGCAGGGGGGGGGGGGGGGGGGGGGGCGGGGGTTAATACGCGCTTCCGTTATTCGCTAAAACGTCGATACGCTCAAATGTCGCTGTCCGCTAAAACGTCATTCGCTGACGTGATATGGACCCGACTAGGGGTATACATTTTTCGTTTCAGAAGAGCCCACTGATATCATAAATATTCTAAAGCCCTTTACATGAAAACAGTAATAACACCTGTAGTATCGTATAAGGTCACTAAGGTAACAGTTAGGATATAACTGTTGGACAGTATTCCTTTCAAAAATATTCTGACGATTTCGAATAAAATTTTGTTCAATTCCCGACCACTTTCTTTGAATTAAGCGGCCTCAAAATATAGACGAGATCATTTATTCCACCAGGAAATCACTGATTGCATAACGAAAAAAGTATATTGCATGGTATAGATTAGTTTCAAAAAAATCTTCTTACGGGACCATTTTTTTCCTACCTTGAACTGGGGACCATTAGTTCCGAGACCGTTAGTTCCAAGACCATTAGTTCCGGGACCATTAGTTCCGGGACCATTAGTTCCGGGACCATTAGTTCCGGGACCACTAGTTCAGGGACCATTTGTTCCAGCACCCGAAGAATGTATCTCCATCATCTGAACTATCACACATATTGCTGAATGTAATGCAGGCTCCTCTTTCTGCGAGGAAATTTAAATATTGCGTAAAGAAAGTGATTAATTCAAAATATTCTTAAAAGAAACTTTGCGTATAAGAGACCACGGTAATTGTGTATGGCTGCCGCTTATAACTTTAAACGAACGCGTGAAAAAGATTCTTCGGGAGTAACGTTTCTCTTTGTTTTTGTAGTTGTTGTCGAGGGGTGGGTAATTTATGGTGGTGAGGGGGGGGGTGATACTCTTATTCGGCGTTTTCACATAGCCTTGACGGAGATAATCATGTTGAGTGGTTTGGAGTCGGCTTTCTTCTGTTCGTGCCGTGTTTAAACTGGAGGTCCTTCCGTCTGGCTGGGTTGTGTCAAACCTTTGCGGCGGCATGCCTTATGTCATCCCCCTTTACTGTCCATCTGGACCGATATATATTCCTGTTTTCTCGCGAGTAACCCCATGTGTGTTCAAGGGTTTCTGTCGTCTTTCCCGTCACCTTATTCGTCCATGTCTGAAGGTTTGCATTATGATGTTCCCTAGCCAGCAGACCTCCATACTTTATGCTTCTAGTTCCGCCAATGCTGGCTTCCTCGCACTATGACTCACCAAGAGGGGAAGCGAAAAAACAGGCCGACGAGCAGCCAGAAAAAGGGGAAACTCTCCTCCAATTCCTCCTTTCCATTCGAGGAAGAGGGAAACGCTCCTCCTTTTGACGGGGAGTGGCTCAGAGACCAGCTCCTGTGGGGAAAAAGAGGAAATACGAGTGAGAGAAGGAATGGAAAGAAGACAGCTGGGAACCGGTTTTCTTGCCGGCACGAGACGATTGAATAGGTCGGCCTTTAAGAGATCAATGGCAAGTAAGTTTGAATTAATGTAGTCCGCGACGCTGTTAGAATCAACAGACCATCGCCAGTTTTTTTATGTTTTTTTTTGTATTGAAGGACTTTTATAAAAACTAATACTATAGTGGCGGAAAGTACTTAGTTGCGGATGAAGGGAGCGTCCTTCGGATCGGACGGGTGCCGGGACACTCCGGTATATATGGCAACGAAGAGGCCGGCCATGCTGCCAGAGCGGCGCTTGAAGCTGCACCTGCGAGACCACAGCAGGACCAATAGAACTAACCTAAGCGGTACCTTGTCATGCCCGTCAGTATTCTTTCGAACTAAAATCCGAAACATCGCCAAAGTCGTTTTCGCGTTAACAGTGCCACGCCGGGTGCATGTCACGAAAATGGAGTAAGCAATGACACGTTATATTTATATCGCAACATTAAGGAAAGGGAGGGGGGGTATTTTCGAAGGGATGGTATCTCAGCTGCCGCAATCGCACCATTTATACTTTGCGTCAGAACAACATTGTTCTACGAAGCAGTCTCTGTGCTAATTTCTGTTTTATTGTTATTTTCAGAGCGTTTTGTATACGAGCACGCATGACAAAAAAAAAAAAAAAATATTAGCGGATTTTTTTTATTCTGAAATAACTTTGGGCGCCATAATGAATAATATTTTGGGGTTAACAAGGCAATATTTTTACCTATGTTACACAAAACCAAATATGCGAACCATGCACACAAAATTCACCTGGAAGTGCAGCTGAGCTGGTGTACATTGGACGTGATTGTAATTTCTGGGGACTGGAGTGAAAGAGGGTAAAATTAGTAAGAGAGACCAAAAGAGAAACAAAACAGAGGGTTGAAACAATAGGAACTATTTGTTTTATTGATGAATACTTTTTACCCGACAGTCCAGCTTGCGTCAAAAGACGCAATGTATCTTTCCCCACAACATTAGCAATGGATAACGTCCACAGCACATATGTTTGTGTTTTTTTTTAAAGAAACCAGCGCTTAACAGCGGGTATTGTTTTCGTCCACTGGTAGCGCAAAAACAAGACTAATACGGGGAACTCAATCTTTGTCTGATTTCCGCCAGATCATCTCCGCCCCTCTTTTTTTTTGTATTCAAAGATAAAGGTGACAGCTCTGTCTTCAACAATGGTCTGCAAAACACTACTCCAAAGCAAAAACCGTACCCTATTTGAATGGTTATGAAACTTATAAAGCACCATTAAAAAATAACATGTTATTAACGATGCTGCCGTTGTTTTTCTAGCTTAAACGTCACATATCTTTTAAGATTATTTTTGTTTTAAAAGGGATTTCTTTTTAAAGACGCTTAGCAACACAACAAGTCGTCTTTCGTTTTGCGGGCGAAAATACTATGGAACTGCAGTTTAGCTTGGCATAACGGCTAGATTAAAGACCAAAGCAGTTTAAGTATAAGTTTTTATTTATTGAGGCGCACTGCTTTGATCATTGGTAAAACCGTTTGAAAGGAAATCTGTTTCGGCTCTTTTAAATTTTACAGCGTTATTTTAGTTTTGTGTAATAAGTAAGAGTATGTGCTTTCATCGCGAGCGTTATGTTTATAGTCTATTTCGTTCCAGCACACCCTCCTGTCGTCTTGTAGATAACTGTTTATACAGAGAAACACATGCGCACACTACACACACACGCACACGCACACAAACACACACACATACAAGCAAGTATGCCCACGCATGCGCAGTCAAACACACACAAAGGTACACAGACGTACATGCATGCCACATGCCACTTGCACACACGCGCACGCACACGCTCGGACACGCACGCGCACACATACATACACAAAAAAAAAAACACTTTAAACATCACCCTTTTAGGTTGCACAAAACATTCAGCGGTTGGTGGTTACGATGTTTTTTTGGGCCGCTTTCAAAGGATTCAATGCTCTCTCTCTCTCCTTCGTGAGAGAAATATATATAGTGTAAAACCCGCAATACTTTTATGAACGTTGTGAAAAAAATCTGTGATACGAGTAAGATATCGCGAAACTCCCTTGCAACCAAACAGCATTAAAACATATGTCGCGACGTTGACACGACGCGTGTATCACTTCCTCAAGCCACCACGGGCACTTACTAATACAGAATGCTAGAAACGGTCTGAAGAGACTCTCTTTTAAAGTGTTCCTTCCTTGAATGGCTTTACTCTTACAGTGGTCGCACAAGAAAAAAAACACAAAAAAAACAACATCGGGAGATATGTTTGAAACAAACATGTCTATGAAAGAAACACGCGTGCCTGAGTTATGTCCGCAAAGAATTCTGTCGTCATGTCTGCAAGTCGTGTCTCTTGTGTGACGTACACGCAGTTTTTCTGCGGATTAAGGCCTTCATCACGAAGCCACGCAATTTTTCAGTGCCCCTATAAACCGTTCTAAGATCGTCGTACAAGACGACCGGATTATTCAAAGCGTCTACGGGCATTCAGAAAAGATAAACAAAAAAACAACAACAACAACAACTAAAACAACAAATAAGCCTGAGTACTTCACACATGGGATGTGAAGACTTTAGAACCTTGAGAGACCACCATTTCCCGCTTCGCGGGCTTTTGCAATCTCGCGATTCCAGTATTTTGGAAGAAGTCTGCCAAGACCGGGGGCGAAGGATTAAAAGGGCGACTTGACGTGAGCGTGAAAACCACACTGTAAAATCCAAAGCTGGATGGAGGGATATATGGGTCTATTTTAAATGCGCATCGTCTTGTGTGGTTTTGTTTCGGGGCTGGAGAGCTCAAGTTGGCTCAAGCGGTTGCGATAGAGAAGGAGAAAGGGGGAAAAAGAGTGAGACGCGAAAGTGAAGTGGGAACGAAAGAAGAGTGATAAAAGCAAAAGCGAAATAACATCGCTGTCGTTTTTTTTTTTTTTTCGTTTTGAGTTGTGGGGGAACGTTTGACAGTACAAAAGATGCGCTCCTAAGCCAGAAGCTTAGGAGGATTTTTTTTTTATTTGTGGCAACAATGCTTCCTTTCGGATGTTTGGCCTGTTATATTGGACTCAGCCTCACACAGAACAACGAAGCGCTCACGTTGTTAAAGCTCAGAATGGCGACCAACAATTTCTCCCGGTTTCCTGGCTGGACGGAAGCACTTTCCAACTCAAGGATCCTTGAACTTGTTTTTCCTATATCTCATGTTTTGTAGAGACTACCAGATATTGCGGGAATAACGTTCGCGTAGGTATACAGTCATAACGGTTGATATTGAGCGGATCCTGAAGAGCATAACGTGTTACTTTGTTGTTTTTTTTTTTTATAAAGGAGTAAACATAAAAAATGTTTGGTTCCAATTAATAACTTGGAATAATAGATATTCCATCACTTATATATCATGGAGCGCAACGTACAATGTGTCAAGATGCTGCATACAATGTGTATCACTTTATTGGTCTCGGTTTAGAACTTTGGGAGACAACAAATGCGATCGCGTTTAATAAAAACTGTACGGCTTGGATTTCTTGAATAAAGGCTAAGTGTGAGCGCGGTAGACCTCCATTAACGAGCAACGTGCAATTTTATTTTCTTTAGCCTAGCATGCGCCTTATTAAAATCTTGAGAATGCAACTTCAACTTAGCGTAGCGCTAGATATTTTTTAGCTTGTGGCGGTTTTCATTAATAACAACAAAAAATGTGATATCCCCTACGAGAAAAGCAGAACAACTCACCTTGCTCACTGGTATAATGATATGAGCTTTTGTGGCCATACACGATACATTTTCAGCAGTAACTCGTGTTCTTAAAGAAGTCCCGCTTTTCTTTTTCTGAATGATGACGCGTTTAACCAAAAAGAAAGAAAAAAACAGTGATCAAAAATATGTCCCTGGCACTCTCGGCAAGGCTGTTTAACTTTTGTTTTCGCGTAGTGGGACGAGAGCACAAACGACGTTTCACATGACGTCGGAGCGCAGTCAAGGCTAAGATCCGGTGGAGCCAATAAAGAAGTTTCAAAGGTACATCATCACGATGCTCGTTGTTTTTTCAAGTGCTTTGAAATTACCGGCTTAAGCAACCACGCACAGGAAACAAAAACGCAGGCATAACTGGCGCATTCACTGTACGTGATTGGTTTGTATCATCGAATCATAACATTGGTTGCTTACAAATATAAAAAAACAGAATTGGCTGCTTGTTGAATCATTCTGCCAAATTCCTTTAAATACGGTAGCTTTAGGGGTAGGTGGTGCGCTTAGTTCGGATTGTGCCTAGGGCAGGATGACCCTTAGTCTTTCAATGCCTGGGGGTGGGAGATGCTCTTAGTTCATGTAGAGCCTAGGATAGGGTTTCCTATAAAAACAAATTACGTTACATCGCTGTCTCTTTGTGATGCTGCACTCGCTTCCCTTCAGCACCGACCAGATACAAAGCCTTTGTGCTGAATTTTCTGGGTCGCCAATATAAGGGGAACGGGCTTCCATGCCATTTCCCTTCCTCCTCGTTCCGCGCGCTTTCTCACACCACCTGCTTCTGCTCCTCCCGTTCCCGCGTGCTGGGTCCGTAGTTCAGTCACCAGCCCAGTCGACTTCCACGCCGATGATTGGGGTTCGATCCCAGACAACGGTTGCCGTTTCCTTCATTATCGTATGGCGGTAACGGACTGAACGACCTACACATTTTGTGCTTACGCGGCTTCTGAGGTTGGTTGGCCCTGTAAAGATACCGATCTGAAATGCTCTAAGTAACGGTTCAGTTTGCTCCACATTTCCAAGAACCGCTCATCAACCTATTACACGGAGTCTTCATTCAGATATCATAACAAAAAGGAATCATTATCGCTTAGTTGTCCCCCATAGCCATTCGATTATTACACAAACTTGAGATATTGATTGCCGGTGCGAAGCGCAGCGCAATTTGAACCTTCTTTCCCTAGCCTTCCAGAGCAAACGCCGTTAATCAGCCCCGCAGCGTCAGCGCGCAACAACACCGAGTCCCCCTGTCCGTCCGCTCTGCCCCGTGATTCACGTTCGCGCGTTCGATTAACTTGGCTGTCCGGTGGAATTGTTGGTACCCGGATAAATACCGTCGCCTGATATGTCGATCACGGCGAAAACTGCGGCGTTGGCGGCGCGGCGCCCCAGCGAATGGAAACCAACTGTACTGCGGTCGACTATGAGCCCCCATTGATTTAGTAAATACGCAATTTTCTACTAAGCCAATCAATGGCCGGTTTGGCAAGCGACACTGCGCTACCTTCGTTTTTTGTTCGGAGGAGGCAGAGGTCACGTGAACGTATAAGATGAACTCTTGAGGCACGTAGCATCGGGGCTGTTGTCAGCTTCAATATGTATAGAGCATATTGCATCCGGCACGTACGTCGTTGCAGAATTGCCACGTCCGGCGCACTGAACTCATCGAAGGCGTTCAGCGTTTGACTGCCTCTGGTGACGCTACTATTTGCTATGAGGCAATGCTTACGATGACCCAAGGTAAGTATTGACCTTCGTGTCAAGCCAAACGTTCGGTCATGTCAACAGCAGTTTCTTGACTCAGGGTATATTACTCTCCCGGGGCCCGTCTCTTTTTCCATTTCATTTATTTCGCCTTAAGGGCCCGATGGGGCATTACGTAAGGGGGGGAATCTGAGCAAATATAATACAACGATTTGAAACGCAAAAACAAAGTAAAACAAAAAAAGAAACTATTGTAATAAAAACCGCACACAGTGACAATCTGGTAGGACAGTTGTGGTTAGCAGATGTGTAAGGTGACTGACTGGAGGAAGAGGGTGGGTTTGAAATAAGTATTATTTCCTCAGGAAGGAAGTTCCAGATGGTTATTGCCCGTGGAAAAAATGTAGTGTTAAAGGTTAGTGTTTTGCCTGGTATACGTTAGATGCCACAACTGTGACTGAGGCGATATAATGTCCTATATAGAGGTAAAAGAAAGGTGTCCTATGGACTTTTGCTTTTGTGCTAAAATTTATGTATGAGACATATTTGAGAAGTTAGTCTGCGGTCAGGTAGGGTTAGAATTTTTATTATTCTGTTAAAGTTGTGTTACACTTACGTCGTAGTAATCTGATGGTGTAATAAATCGAGCAGCATGATTTTTCGATTGCGTCAAGGTTATCGGCGTAAATGATGCCAGATGGACGTTGCATAAACTAGTTTGGGGCGGACAAATGTTATGTGGGTCAGGTTCTTTAGGTAAGAGGGTGCTGATTTCAGGTGGTCTTCTATGTATTCGAGGGTGCAGGATTCTTGAGCTGTAACAATATCGATATGCTTAATCCATGAAAGTGAAGTAACCAAATAGACACCAAGGTAGTTATAGTAATACAACGCCGCCTATAAAGCATAGATGAAAATTACGAGATTTTGTTTTCCGCGTGAATGATATGTTTGCTCTTCTCGAAGATTAGAGGTGTAAGCCATTTATGGCTCTAAGTAGGCAATTAGTGTTAGGTTATTTTGCACAGTAAGATGATTGGAAAGATATAAGACCAGATGGTAAATGACGCGATTTTCGGCGAACAGCCTGATTTAGGAATTAATGCCCTGCGGAATGTCGTTTATGTGTGTAAACATTTAAGTGGGGAACGTCATGCGCCCTAGGAAACACCTGAAGTTACCTTTGCAAGGGGTAATTTCTGATTATTTGATATTTTGAACTGTACTGGGGAAGACAGAAAACCATACATCCAGGATATGATGGACGTGTCAAGGTCAAGGATCGAAAGCCTAAAAAGAAGGCGATTATGGGACACTCGATCGAAGGCCTTGGAAAAATCCAAAAATATGGTATCTGTTTGATGGTTTTTGTTCATGTTAACAAGAAAGTAATGAGTAAATTGTTAAGTTGGGTTGCACAAGATAGATCTTTTAGAAATTCATGTTGGTAATGTGAACAGTTTAATCGATTTAAGGTGATTGATTATGCTGGTGCTGAGTATATGTTTCAAAACTTTTGACGGAACTACTCGTAGTTCAAGGTATTAGATGGTAATTATATTCGAGTGATCGGTTACCCTTTTTATGGAAGTGGGATTATCTCTCCAATTTTTCAATCTTTTGGACTATGGCCAGTGGAGGGAGATTGGGGAAAGTTAAGTTAATATGCGAACTGGCAATTATATTAGTGTTCTTAAGTATCTTGGAGTTTATATCATCTGCCCCAACAGGCAATGATAGTTTTAGTTTGTCGATAAGGAAACTTTCTAGACAGCGTTTATATTGCAGGCGGCATGGCGTTGGTTGGCAGTGAGACAGCAGAAGGAGTCCTGTCGAGGCTTTGTAACCATGAACACGGATACAAAAAAGTTGTTTAGGGCCGTCCGCGCAGTCGCAATCATTGATAGGGTTGTCATTCGCTGTCGGCTATTTCCGGCGATCGAAAATAAAATTTTGATATAAAAGCTGTCAAAAATCAGCTGGATTCGTGCGAAGAATTGAGGGCATGTCGTCAGATTAACATTTTTTGGTCATGTTTAATGTTTTGTAATATTTTTAGGAGTGCTCTGTGTGCTTCCAAATCTTGAATGAGTCCAGTACGTTTTGCTTTGTTATAGAGGCGTTTCGTTTTGTTGTTTAGCGCTTTGAGAGTCTTAGTAAACAAATAAGATTTCTATCGGATTTAATGCAGACGGTTGGAATAAAAGCATCCATGAGATTGGTCAGCTTATGTCAAAATGTTTCCCAGTTTTCTTCAGCTGTTCTCGAAGTAAAATGTTGACTGGAGTGTGTGTAATAGACTTGTAGTTTAGTGTTAATAGCCTCCTTTTTCGGACCTTAGATACGTTTTTGCGTGTGCATTTTTCTGTTGATGGGAAGTGAGAGTGTCAAGTTTAAAATTTGGTGGCCATTTAATCCCGGAAAATCAATGACGTTTTGAATATGCTCAGGGGTGGTTGGAAACTGGAGATGGAGTGTGTCGCCGAGTCTAGTTGGGTGGTAAATGACATGAGTGAGGGTGAAGTAAAGTGTTAAATCAAGGAACGTTTGAGATTCATTTGCGGCAGTTTTCCCTGTGACTGTGACTAATGTCTAGTTGATGCCTGGGTAGTTGAAGTCTCCAAAAAGATAGATCAATACTTTATTTATTGTATTAGCTTCTAAGTCAATCAATTACATCTCGTGGATGACCTAGAAAACCTTTGCTGCTGTCGGGTGCCCTGTCGCAAACTCGAATAATTACTTAGGAAGTAGGGGATCTGGTGCAAACCCATATTAATTAAATGAAACTTTCACGACTGATGCAGAAGGATGATATGCTTTTTTTTTATAACACCAAAAACGCCGCCTCCCCTTCGCGAGTGTCTACCCCGACGATATATATTATAGTTCATGTGAAAAGAAATATTTTCCTGTCATGCACAGTCTCAGTTAATCATGCTTTTTCTGACAATGACGATGCCAGCTGTACAATCAGCAATGAGGCAGTGAAGGTCGATACGTTTGGACATGACGCTACGGATGTTAGTGGAAAAAAAAACACAGAAAGTTGAAGCGGCTTATCAGGTTTATTTTTTGTTGCAAGAAAAAAAAAATCGGTTCTTAGGAACTGACCTAGCTAGCTGTTAGTTTCAGCGACATAATTTGAAGTGATATCGTAAACATAACGTGACTTGCCTATTTAGAGATTGTCGAGCCGCAGCTTAAAAGGACCTCTTTTGGTTTGACCAACCAAATTTGTGTGTTACGTGATAGTGTCGTCGCAGTCAAGAAGCCTTTAACTAATTGCGAATATATTTTCTTTCAATTTGCGTCCGCATGCCAAAATTAATTCCTTGTCTACAAATCGACTAAGTTGAAAACATTTTTCTTTGACTTGTGGGAGCCGAGGGTGAAAGACGAGGCAGAGGGCACGTGACAGGCGGTCGGCGGAGAAATCACGAGCTGGCGCGAGACAGTGCGTGCTGAGCGAGGGTGGAGCTGGGCAGGAACGACGGAGCCGGGCTGCCTGGCCTGGCCCATGGCGAACCCCCGAGCGGTCGATAAGCGTGGTTCGAAGTCCGGACCGGTGGAAATTTTGAGCGCTGGTCATCTGGCCTAGGCCACGACGATACCGCAGTAGTTCCGCAGCGAGACTCGGACTATGATGGCCCTGGACAGCCAGCCTACGCAGCGCTGGCGTGGGAAAGACGATCCGCCGGCCTGGACACGGACTCCAACTGCGAGCTCTGATCGACGGGTGACAACAAGGGTCGGCGTGCCTGGACTGCCGGCTCTCGACGACGGGCAACCAGGAGGTAAAGTAAACCCATTCGCTGTCTTCTCGTTTTGTTAAGTCACTCCCTGGGTGACGGGCGAAACGCATACCGATCGGGTGGCGATTATTAGTAGGGCGACCTCCAAAGGAAAACCCCACAAACTTAGAAGAATTGTTGAAAATAAGGTCGAATACCGTTACGTTTCACTATGCGCAGGGCAAGTTCGTCTGCTTCTTGCGCAAGGGGCAACGTTACTAGATTACCTCAGTTGTGGAACTCCCGCGGAGGGGGGTACCCCCCCTCACTCACCTCAATCCGCCTAGAGTCATTCGAAGCGCCATCTATATTTTCGTTTCATAACTGTGCATTCTAAAGAGCACAGCTGAAGCGCCAAATGGCGATCACAACGCCGCCACTTCTCCCGCAGCGGTCACTCTACGAACTGCACGTGACATCTATTTTTGGCTTCAATCGGGTTACAGGAGTTCCACCCCCGTCTCCCTAGCGGACGCGCCGTGAAATACACCCACAGTTAAAATGCGCCTAGGTCGGGACGCGCTACCTGAAATCCCCGCTGAGGCATGGTTGTATAAAAACAATATTAATTGTGCTGCAAAACCTTGAAACCTACAAATTTTAGAAAACATCACCCGCCCCCATTTTGTACTAATCTCCAATAAAAGTTACTACAAAAAGAGTTTTTTTCGTTGGTTTTTACGTTTCTAGTGACGTTGAAACGAACGTATCCCGATTCAGTTACCAAAGCAGCCGTCCGGCGGCGCGTCGAGCGAATCTGGGCGAGTCGTGGTGAGTGAGGGGGGTACTGTTCGTGCATGCAGCGTCTATGAACAGTTCCGTAACTGAGTTAATCTAATAACGTTGGCAAGGGGTAGCGGTGACGTCAGAACGCCGAGCCCTGATTGGCTGATCGCGACCCCCCTATCTGAGCGTCGTCTGCTCCTTTGCAACGTCGTCTGCTCGCAACGTCGTCTGCGTCAGTCTTACTTTTCCTGCGACTTGCGGAAGTGCAGAGGCCAGATTCACAAAACCATCTTACGCCAAAAGAGTGCGTAAGACAAAACGTGAGAACAAATTCGTATTCACGAAACGAAATTATCGTAAGTTTTGCTCAGGTTACGACGGAATCCTACGACGATCAACTCAGCACGGCCGACAGCGGCGCTCAGTTACTTGGTCACGACGATCAACGGACGTTTATTTTTGTACGTGCTCTTCTCACGCGTCCCGACTGCAAGCAGCAAGCAAAAAAGTAAAAATTACTTGAAATAAACCACGACGAACAAGAACGCTGGATCCACAAACACCCGGGAAATGCTCCAACGGCCACGATTCCACCGACCCCGAGTAAGCGAGCTCGGCAGATAGGCCTAGCAGGCACAGCGGTGCTCCGACGGTCCTTGGCCAAGACCGTCTGCCCACGACCGGCTGACGTGCTGAATGGAATATGCCCGCGCGTCCCTTGTGAACCCTTCAATCTCTACCTCTTGTCATCTCCTTGTTTTCCAAGGCAGCGGTGACTCTCGCCGGTGAAAAAGCGGTAAATCTCCGACAGACGCAGGAAAGGTAAAGCAGCCATCGCTTTGACTAGCAGATGTAAAGCAGACGATATTAACTGCGCCGACCTGCCGACGCCGTTAAATAGTGAGTAGTCTCGCCGCACATGAAAGGAGGGAAAAAGTATTTGGGAGGGAACTTGCGGACACTAACACGCTCACTCTCGGTTCTTAGGAAACAAACCTCGGCGCCTCGGGACACATCGCCAGTGAGTCCTTTGAGTTGTTAAAATCAACGTACCGTTCGATTTATTTCGTCTGCCCTCTTTGAAAGGCGAAGTCGAGCTCGCTCGTAAAGACCTGCACTTCCGAAAGTCGCAGAAAAGGTAAGACAGACGCAGACGACGTTGCGAGCAGACGACGTAGCAAAGGAGCAGACGACGCTCAGATAGGGGGTCGCGATCAGCCAATCAGGGTTCGGCGTTCTGACGTCACCGCTACTTCCTTTCTCATGCGCAGAAGACGAAAATGAGCCCACTTGCGAGGCGTATTCATAGAAAGCATAAGACGCGTTTCTGAAGAACCTGTTTCTCACAAAGTTGTATAAAGCGAAAACAAAATGTGTTTTTGTACATTTTTAATATAATTGTACCTTTTTGTTATCCTTCACATTTAAGTTCTGGCCTCAGAACAACTTAGCGTATATCGTTTTTCTAATTTCGGTATGATTTTCCTTCCTAGTTTGTATCACGCTCAATAGAAGTTGTCTTATGCTATGAGTACCCGTAAGAACTCTTTAGAAAATAAAAAAAAGCGATATCGACGTCATAGCAAAGTGCTATGCAGCGGGGTTCGTGTAAAATGCCCGAACAACACTGGGGTGCTCAGAGTATTAGTCAACACAAGTCGTCTTCTTCTGTACTTCTGACATAATGCTGTGTGGCGTAATATACGGCCTTTTTTAAACGAAATTGCTATTTTTAACAATGCGCGTGTCAGACTCAACGCGACACGTACATGAGCACAAATTCACTGGCAAAAATACACCTATACATACCTGATACGAAGACGGGCTGACACACATACATGACACACGTGCGCAAAAACAACACATATAGTCACACACGTACGAAAGGTCGTTCCGATGTTTCCACATAAACGTCAACACAAGGACACTTACATTTGTCTTATACACACACACGAGCGTAAGTAGACATATCCTCGAAGGCACACGGTCGCAGATACGTAATTAATAAAACATGCGCTCTCTCATATTCAGGCAGAAACATAGACATAACTTGCGAACTGACGCTGGCAGGTACATCAACAATCTAAGTTGAATGTTGAAACGCTTTCGTATGAACAAGCAAGTACACACAGATACACTCCCGCGTACCGAAGGGTTTTTGCATGTACAGCTTCGAATGCATAACGAAACCCCGTGTGCCCATGAACATAGAGGTGCACAAAAGTACTCGTGCACGCAATTGAATCAGAACGGGAACCTGCGCAAACGAAGGCACAATAAACACACCCAGATGCACGCGCACCCACACGCGCAATGCTTACACAAACACGCGCACACACGCAGAGTGAAAACATGCAGTTCCACACTTGCGCAGCCCTACAGACGCTAAAACTGACCTATGCACATATTAACGACGAGCAGCACAAACTACGGTATGGAAAGCAAAAATGTTCACTGCAACTTTCTTAATGATAGATTAGCGTCAAGCGACAATTGGCCGTAATATTCCCAAGTTCAAAGCAGAAAGCAGACACGAAGAGACGTGAAGGTAAGAAAAGCCTTTGACATCCAACGGAATCGCTTTGATAATACGGAAACGGCTCAATAAGGCACACAATCAAACACACTAATGGTAAACGAGGGACACAAAGCCGCTCATCAAGTCTCTCAAAAATCCCCAGCCGTCCCAGAACTCTGAACACCTCACTCGCTCAGGTCTTTATTTAGCAAAGCCTAGTCTATAGAGCAGTAGCGTATGGGGACAATATGCCTTCTTTAATTACCGGTGCCCACGAGGGAAATAACATGTTATTTGAGAGAGCTACTGGTTGCTTTATTGTGTGCCTCAGTATTTTTGAAACTTTGATACGATGCTGTGGCGTCAGTGCCGGCTGCCGGTTTCCACAAATTACAGTGTTAGACCATGAAATCAAAGGCATATTTTACGTTTATTCGGCATGTCAACCACCGCAACAGTTTTATTTAACGTCAGTGGGAGGAGAAAGTTTAAACTTGTCGAAGAACGGATTCCTACTGTAAGTCTGGTTCTGCCTTCCTGTCCTTTCCCATGAGGGTCATTGTATGCGGAGAGCAAGTCGTCTGCTTCTTGCGCATAAGTTGCGGTGACGTCAGAAAGACACCGAGCTCTGACTGGCTTTGATTGAAAGAACAGTGGCTAGACTTTAATGCTAGATGCCTCGAAGTCCACCTATTATTTTTTTTACATCAGCCAATAAGAGCTTGGCGTTTTCACATCACCGCAAGCCGTGTATAATAAGAAGACGAATTTGCGTTGCGCATAGCACACAATCTTAATGCGAGTCTCTCGAAAAATGAGCCGGTCGATGTCTGTCGCTATAAATACACTTGGTTTTGGTTGTGAATCGGAAGTAAACAAAAATGGGCTGCAGCTTTACCATGTATGAAACTAGAAGCTATGTGTTCCGAGGAATTGGAAGGGGTCGTGCTAATCGCAAAAAGTTCAAAAATAATTTCCAGATGACTCTATTCTCCCACGGGTTAACGAGTCAAATCAAGCTGTGTTCATGAAAGTATAGATATCGAGACATAGGTCCGGCTTGTCGTGTGGCGGGAGAATAATGTCATCGCTGTCACTGCATTTTGGCAACCGACCTGGTGTCTTGAACGTGGCTTTTGCGCTAGTGAATAAACAAAAGCACGACGGTGGAATGCACGTCCTTATCAAGACACACAAGTGTGAAACCCGAAACTAGTAGCCGTGGGCATTTGTTTCTGCGATCTAACTGTCTGTGTTTTTTTTTTTTTTTGTTATATCATTTTTCTTTTAGTAGAAGCATCGTCAACTGAAAGAAAGAAAGAGAAAGAGAGAGAGAGAGGAGAAAAAAAGAAGTTCAGAACAGGAAACATACACGTTTGTCGCTGTCATGTCCGTCCGGTGCTTCGTGCCAGTGGCCGGAAATCGCATTTACGAGTGTGAAGAGAAATTTTTATATGTTTTGCCATAATGAGTCTTCATCTGGAAAAAAACTGTCGCCAAAAAAAAAAAAGAAAAAAAAAGACCGACAAAATCACGAAGAGTTCGAGAAAAGCTCTGCAATTGCGTGTTGAACGAAGTCATCTTGTTCAGAGACATGAGGTCTCTATTTGTTTTGTTCTTGGGGATGTTCGCCGACGGTCTTCCGCACCATTGAGTACGTGATGCTGCTTTGTTTGCTTCCGTTTTTCTTTGATTGGTTTTCCCTTTATTTTTATTTTTATCTCCTGAATTGTCCTTTTCTAATTCGCTTAATCTCGTTTTCTATTCTCACGTGCTTTCTTCTTTAGGTTGTGGTCATCCGTTTTGAGACTGGTTCTTTTTTTAGAGCATTTTTTACTTTTGTTGATGTAGTCTTCACTGCTCCATGCCGTACGTCTTTTTGTTGTTTTCTTGTGCTACAGAGTCTTCACGTTTAATTTAATCTTGTTAAACCGCTCACGAGAGAGAGCTGTCTTTCCAGTTTGATTGGCCGCAAGAGCAGAAATGACCGAACCGGACAAACATTCTATTTTCAAGCTTGATTATTACCTAAAGCTTGAAAGTGTAGGAGTACGGAAGTATCAAAAATTATTTGACAGTGCCCCAACTCAAAGTTGCTCACTCGTTGGAAACCGTCTTCATACTTGGTACTGCCAGAGTCCCACTTGAGCGACAAACAAATCAACCGACACCGGCAAGCCTCCAGCACATGCAGCATGCTCGCGATGGTACCTTTGGCAGGCGTTGAGTCGTTCGTTGCTCGTGAAGTACGCACGAGTGATTGCAAGCCTGGCAAAGATACCCTCGCGTGCATGATGCTCGTCTTTTAGGCTGGTTGGTGTCGGTTGTTTCTGTTTTTTGCCCTATAGGTACTCGGGCATCACCGTAATGACCTGCAATTTTAACCCTGGGTTAATATTTGAAAAGTTATAATTTCTTTTGCATCTGATTGGCACGTGCAGATGAGGTTAAGTTTGCTTCCTTTATTATTGCCATGGGCCTCGGTATGCCTAAAGCACCTTCATGCTTCAAAAGTAGCGCCGAATGCGTCGATGCACGAGGCACGTGCAACTTGCAGCCCCTGGGAAGATCATGGCGGCACAGCGCAGCACTGAGCAAGGTTTCAGACGCTGTGTTCTTCCCAGAACTGGCGCGTTTCACGTCTCCCGAGCATTTCCAAAGCAATGAATGGCGCCACTTTTCCCAGGATAGAGGGTCTTTAGGTACGCCCGGTGAGCTGCCAACAAACCGTTTTTTTTTTTTCACAGGTGACAATTATGCCTCGCAAGATATATTTCTGTGAATGTCCAGCATACCCAAATGAACACAAAAAATATTGTTTCTAAATATTTTGTGTTTTTTTTTGTTTGCTATAAGATACATATTCTTATGCCGGAAAACTTTTTCTGTAACTCGTTTACCACTTACAAATTTTTTTAATGATTTTAATAAAAACTCCTGCAGTCCCTTGATGGCATTACAGTAGAAAAGTCATGTGTAAATTGTACACACACATGCACACAATTATATAGACATACAGAATATGCACCAAGAATAAACGAAAATACACACAGAAACATGCACAATATGCAGAGCAATACAGATAAATATACGATCAATATTAAACTTGAGTATAAAAAAGACAAACCGCAACAAAGAAAAAAAACAACGTTAATAATTTTCGTGTAGTAATGTGCGAAAAACAAGCAATTTGGAAGCACTAAAACAATATTACTCGGTAGCCAGTTCCAATCTTCAATTAAACATAAAAAGTCTTGAAAAACATCAGTTCTACAGTTAAATCATATAATATTACAAGTGTAAGCTGACCTTCGTAAAACACCAAATGGCGGGTAAAAATACCTAGCTTCGCTTAATCTTGTTCTCTCCGAATACGCGTCCCGTATCATCAAGAAGACACTGTCTGAGTTGACAACCAAGTTCTAAGAGAAAAAAGGAAAGAGAGAGAGAGAGAGAGTGTGTGTGTTGCTTTCCTAAACGTTCCCGTACGTTTCACTTTAATCGATTCCATGCGGCAGACAAGCACCGGGATAAACGAAGTCGCTTAATGCCGATTCAAGTTGTCTGAAGTTTAAAATTACCGAACGATATCCTTTTTTTCCCCCATGCACTAACACACTGTTTAACAACAAGCCCGCGTTTGCTCACAGCGGGTGAGGGCGCTGCGGCTGCTCGGGAACCAGACTCGCCCGAGGCGAAGCATCTGCGCATGCGCAGTGTCGACAGCAGCGCCACCACAGAGTATGACGTCACAGAGTCGAGCCGTTCCCTACTGCGCTTTCCGTTAGATCCTACCGTAGCCTAAGCTACAATTCAAGTAAAGCCAATCGAAAGCACCAAACGTTCTTCGTCACGGCGCTTGACGTCTCTGTCCGTTGGCAAATCAGGGTATGAACCAATCACTCACATGATGCACAGAATCTCGGGGCATTCGCTGATCCTGAGTGGCTTTAGATGGGGATAGCAAACGCACAAGAACGTTCAAGCTCACTGTTCTTTTTTAAAAATTAAAACATTAGTTTATTTAGATTAACGTGGAGGAGGATAGAGTAAAATGCAAATACAGCCGCCTGACTAGGTCTCTAACCTCCTGTACGTATAAACATTAACGGACATGGAAATTCTACTTAATAATTAACAAAATAAAACACTATATAGAATAGTCCTTTTTACGTGCCAAGGTTATTTCAATATATTTTGTTCTAAAATTTAAAAAAAAAAATATTATTTTTAATTCGCCTAAAATTTTTGTATTATTCGGAGCTATGAACCAGCGACAGTATTTGTGGGTTAAGTGTTTAGTAGCTGTGAAGTTTGATTACGCAATATTTACGATTACAAATAAACACGTTTCGTCACATATCTAATTTTAATCTTCTGGGCGCTATGCGGAGAAGCAATCTCGAGGGCATGATCAGACTATACTGCACTCCGATTAAAAAAAAAAATAAAAAAATAATGCTGGATTGAACAGATTTGCAAATTTTGATTTCCAAAAGCTCCTATTTCAAGGTGTTTTTTTTTTTTTTTTTTATAACGAGTTTACCACAGATTATGCAACAACACTTTTGTCGTCTGGCCACTAACATTAATATGTTTTCGAATGATTTTATTTTCTCAATTCCAACAGACCCAGGGCATTACAAGTCATAAACATCAACCGCGGAAGTCATAGAGCTTTCACCAAGGGACGGTGGTATTCCCCGATTGATAGAAGCAGCCGTATTTATGGAAAGGAAAACTATTTCCTATTTTTTTTTCTGCGTCCTGCAGTGCATTGCGATGATAAGCACACATAAGACGAATAAAACAACGTAAAAAGTCATACTCAAGGGATATATAAAACCATAATGTAGGTTTGGAAAAAGCGCAGTGGTATGTATGTGCGCGAAAGAAATCAAAGTGGTCTGAAACATTTTGATATTGCTTCTTCAGTACCCTGAACATGATCTTTTGCATTACATGTATTATTGGTTGTCTTTTTCGATGGCTAAATGTAACGCAGTTCTTCTGCACTTTCTTTTCTACTTCGCCTTAGTGCCATCTGCTATGCTTTCCTGGTCTGGTACCTCCGGGTTCTCAGAGTAGCGCTATCATTCCAGAATCGATTGCTTGTTTGCAGCAGAATCTATCTTTTTTATGTAGTACGCTCCTGTCCTCACAGGCAAATATATATTGTAGACTTTCTCTCGTATCGTCGGCTCTTTAAGCTCGAATGGTATTTGATGACCCACTTTAGTGATAGGTATGTGTCAGCAAGTTGTGTTATCCCTGTTAGTAAACGCGATCTACATTTTAGCTCTAATAACGTAGAGGCAACATGAAATGCAATGTCTCACAAATTGTGCTCTTCTTTGCACTCCGATGGTTACGATTTCCCGATAATTCCTCCGACTCCACCAAGAACGTCTATCCGAAACATTGCTTTAAAACGTTTTAACAACGTTGCTAACACATGTTTTGGGGTCTATGTTTGGAAAATAAAGAACGCAGCTTTAAAGAATGTTTTTCGTGAGGGGCTCAATATTTTCGACATGGTGAAATTACCCGTAATTGTCAGAAACAAACTGTATGTAAGCACATATGCGCGGTTATATTATCGGCATATTATAAAAATGCATCGCACACTGACGTTTCTCTCGGTCCACAATCAATTTTAGGTACGTAAGACAATCCGTTTGCATTTTTGCTAACAGGACATGCGAGATTAATGTTCCCAGTTCGTTTTTTACGTGAAAACTATTTTTTTTTAAATAACTTATTAGAAGACTATACGCTGCTACACAATAGTGATAGGGGTGAAGTTTGTTTGCTTTCTAACGATAAAAGGGGTGATTTAATGCCACTATGCTTAGTGTCGTTAGGCGCTCTTTCAGCGTGCACGCGCATGGGCAACGCGTTTTAATGTGGCACCTCAAATATGAGCAAGATCTCGTGCGCCGCAGAATGCTCGAAAAGTTCCTCAACAACGTCTACTAAGCCGGAGTCCCTCTAGAGCGACAAACAAAAATAAACAACAGCGACAAGCCTCAAACCACTGTCTTTTGCGATTTGACACGCTTTGTAGAATAAAAAAGGCTATGCTCAAACACAAGCATCATGTACCCGAGCGTATCATTGGCACAAAGAAGCTTTTGAATCAGTTGCGGTGAGTGGGAGTATGCTTGGGCCAGACGAGAACCAGCACGCCTCTGCAAAGTCATTAACATTGCAACCCGAACTCGTTTCATGAAGCCTTGAAAGCCGGGATCACACTGCCTATACATCATACAAAAGACAGTCTGCATACAGATTCGAACGCGAGTCACTGCGAGATCCATGCTTCGAATGCCTCATTGCGACGTCTTCAAAAAGAACCTTGACACTCGGCATTCCAACCTAGAATATTGCGGTGACTCATATTTTCAGGCTCTTTTCCATGATGTATGAGCTCTGTCCCCGGCTATAGTGTGCGTGGCACGCTAGAGTGATCACACAAATGCGTCAGTGTCGTCACACACTCGTTAGTATCGAAAGCGACATATGGGGGATTAAGAATTGGGATGCCCAAGTGTGCAGGGCAAGATTTCGCGTGGTGTCCTGCCGAGCCTAGATGCGTCGAAATCTACTGGTGTGGAACTCATCACCTCCATCCGCCCACTCTCGTTTGGCGCGAAAGAGCAATTTTCTGTCTCGCGCTTCTGCGAACTGTGCTATGTACGGTATACACGCCAACATCACCGAGCAAGGTTAATCAGTAAAAAAAATACGGTCAATGAAAAGTTTCGTTTTTTATCCTGTACAACGATATTATACTTTACAGCCACTGTGGTACATTTGTAACGCTCTTTATATTTGTAACTTGTACAACGGGAACTTAATGTGTTTCCCTTTTGCAGCAATCCGTTCGATACTTCATTAGATGACCCGTGTGGTCTGGTCTTCCGAAGCTGAGCATTTATGCCATAATTATAGCTTCTAGTTGAAACGTTTTGCGTTGTCTTGGTGAGCAGGATACTTATTTAGCTTTTTAAGCAAGTTCAAAACTGCGCTGGAGAAGTCGCAGATGCAGGGGCGTGGTTTTCGTCAGGGTAATACGGTTTTTCGTCTGTTGCGAGAAAAAGTGGTTGGAAACATTGTTAAAAACAGGCATTAAATAAAGGTCGAGTACTTCATGCCTAAATAAAGTTAATATAAATATATTTTTATGCCCAGTGTACCCGTAATTGTGGGGTGCCGAATATGTGCCGAATATATGGGAGGTTTCCATTAACAAAAACTGAAATCGTCCCAGCTTTTTTGAGTAGAAAATAAAACAAAATCCAGCCCAATCGAACGACAGCGCCTTCTAGAGTTTCGTAAGTGGTTTCACAAAGCATTAGTTGTAAGACAGACATACACCAGTTCCAATCAAAATTCAACGGTTCTACTAATGATAACATTGTCGCATTTCCCCTATATTCTACCACTGCCGATGTCATGTTACGTGGGAGGGACATGACGAGCTTGGTCAATCAAAGACCTAAGGACACCCAGATGAGGACCCGACTAATTGTCTCAACGAGTAAACAGTCACAAGACACCAACCAAGCCTCACGAAGATCCAATTACGGTTGCGCAAGAACTCCTCGCGCGGCAACCCAAGTTGTAGCTGCCTTCTTTCAAAAGTCGAATTAATTAGCGGGTGAGTATATCAGGCCGATAAAAGGAAGCTGATTTCGTGCTGCAAGTTACCTACTTGCTTTACAGTCGCCAACTATCTCCTTCTGCTTGGATATAGGGAAGATAGTTCGGGGTCTGTTTAATGTCTGAAGTTGCTGTGAGATTGTCGCGGGAGATAAGGTTAAAATGACATGTTCTAAAGTCGCTGGATAATTTTAAAGAAGTTCTATCTCTCAACTTCGCTCCCCCCCCCCCTTGCACGCACGCGCACACACGCACACACTGTTAGACAGTGTTACCGTATTCTAGAGAATGTTTATTTTTAATAAACAGTATGTTTATAAACAGCTCACTTGCTAAAAAATAAGGTGCAGTCTATCTGTGAATTGTAAACCTTTGGTGCAGTTGAGTGTATAAGAAAAACCTGCTATATGCTGGTGGTCCTTGTTCCTTTGTCGGTGAATGGTTTTCTATTTGCACAACGGACCTGTTCGGGGAGAATATTTATACACTGATTC
Source organism: Ixodes persulcatus (assembly GCA_013358835.2). Lineage (NCBI taxonomy): Eukaryota > Metazoa > Arthropoda > Arachnida > Ixodida > Ixodidae > Ixodes > Ixodes persulcatus. The sequence continues at coordinate 773,118 of JABSTQ010009592.1, read as the reverse complement.
TAATACCGAGTAAACAAGATTGAATTATGAAACTTAGGAATTTTTCGTGTTTCTTTCTGGCTGACTTTAACGTAAGTATACATTTACTGCTTGAAGTGTAACCTCTTAAGTGCGAAGTAATGCTTTTTAGAAAAGAATATTATAGGGATTTGGAACCTTTAATAACCTAGAAACCTGCTAATGCTTTAAATGTATTTGCTGTTTGGTTCCCCTCAAGTACACGTACGATTGGTAACAATTGTTTCTGTTAATGACGCCAAAGATATGGGTACCCGTGCGCTCGCAAACCTTGAGCGCCGAGAAATGGCTATTCATGCACGCTTTTTTTTATCCTACAATGGCGAGAAAAATTGTCCCCGAGTATGAGCATAGTTGGATTTTTATGTTTATAATGTTGCTGGTGACTTTTGTGTGAGTCTTAGAAGACTTTTGGAGACAAAATTCGGCCATTGAACCTCCATCACGTAACCCACGCACCAACTGCTTTATCCACCTTTGCTGCTTCTAATATTTTCCCAATTTTATTCAAACGTAAACTCTACTATCCGTTTTTAACCCTCGTAATGATAGCTGTGCTACGCCCCCTTGCTCAATCTATCAAGGACGAAGAACCAACGTCTCGAACAAGTACGGGATCCGGAAGAAGATTCAGTGACCACCATCCTGCCAGAGGATGCTGGCGTCGACTCCAACTGGGATGAAGAGGAGACCTACGTACGCACTAGGGCAGGCCGACGAATCATTCAACCTGCAAGATTCCAGTACTAGTTCCACCCCTTCCTAGGTAAAGGGAGATGTCAATATTTATTGTGGAGAGGTGTAATAAAACCCAGAATTCGATGCTCGGCCAGTTGAGCGCGCGTTCGTTATTCAACTAGCCCGTGTTACTCGTGACAGCTCCAGTTCCCGGTCTAAACGAAACCACGATAGATTAGAGATTAGAAAAAAATGAAAGACGTTTACAACACCCTGTAGCGCCGAATTAGAGCGCAGCTCTTGAGGAGGAGGAGGAGGGAAGGGTACTGAGGAGAGGGTGTACCCCTCCTCACTCCTCCTCCTCCCTCTCCTCCTCGTCGTCCTCATCCTTCACTTCCTCCTCCCCTCATCCTTCAAGCACCTCCCCCTCCTCCTCCCCCTCCCTCCTCTCCTCCTCCTCATCCCTCGTCCCCCTCCTCTTCTTCCTTCCTCCTCTCTCTCCCCTCCCTTCATCACCCTCCTCCTTTCTCCTCCTCTCCCTCCCTTCCCCCCTCCCCCTTGTCCTCCTCCTCGCCGCTCCCCTCCTCCCCGCGCGTTGCATCATGGGAAATGTCCATAACGCACCGCGCGGGACCCTCGTTACGTGACACGTGACGTCACGAGTGACGTCACGAGGGTCCCACGCGGTGCATTATGGGACATCTCCCATAATGTACCGCGCGGTTACGCCGACGGCAACGCTGACTGCGACGGCGACGCTGACTGCGACGGCGACACCGACGCCGCTCTAGCCGGAAACGGGCGCCTAAGAGCTGCACTCTAAACAAACCTGCTATAAGTGACCCAGCGTGCAGTCGGCAGACGTGGCGCTACGAAGAGAACCCGGCTAATGGTCTCGCCGTCTAAAGGGGCACAAGAGGAGCACCGAGCTGCACTAAGACCCAATTACGGTTGCGCAAGAACTCCACGCGCGGGCAACCGGAATTATTGCTGCTCTCTTTCATAAGTCGGGACTGGTTGGTCAAGGAGTTGATCAGGCCGATAAAAGGAAGTTGTTTAGTGTTGCAAGTTTGCTGTTGCTTCGCAAACGGGGGCTACCCGCTTCCTTTTGAATATAAGGAACAAACTTGGAAGTCCGAAGTCCGAAGTTGCTGCTGGAATCTCGCCAGAGGTGTGGTTAAAATAACCTGTGCAAAAGTCGCTGGATGCTTTTAAAGGAGCTCCAACTCTCAAACTCGCCGAGCCTCCCCCACCCCCCCTCTCCCCGCCATGTCCCGCACACACACGCACTGCGACATATTGCTACCGTTTACTGTAGAATATTATCTTTTACTTATAAACCGTAAATTTATAAAGAGCTCACTTGTTGATACAATGTATCTGTGAAGAATAAACCTGGTGATGCAGTTGAGGAGATTAAAAACAACCTGCTATAGGTTGCTTGTCCCTGGTGCCTTCGCCAGGTGACTCGTTCATCATCGGGACCATAATATGTTCCGGAATAATATGGTATAGCTAGTTTTTAAAAACAAGTACACGTAATTGAAATACGAAACTTTTTTTATTTTTTTCCTGATTCCCTCGTGATGGAATTCAACATAAGTACACAGTGAATGCTTTAATAATGTCATTTCAGATAATAAGACACGCTGTTCACATGAAACCTATATGAACGGGAGACCTTCCATTAACTAGAAACGTGGTTATGTTTGAAACGTCTTTGCCGCCTGTTCACCTTATATTGAAACTATACCTTGGGACAATAGTTACTGGCAATGAATACAACCCATGGACACCCGTGCCCTCACAGATCTTGAACGCCGATAAGAGCTATGCATTCGAGGTCTTTACATCTAAAATTCAAGAAATAAACTCGCCAAATACACAGTTTCTTTTTTTAGCTTACCTCCTTATTGAGAACTAAAACTCAAAGAAGTTTCGAAGACAATATGCGGTCGTTCAACCGTCACCAAAAATACAGGTTTCTGTCTCGATCTTGGCTGGTTGTGATTTTTGCAGATGTTCATTAACTTTAGGCTCTCTAATTAGTTGACAATTCTTCTAATAACAGCTTTGTTACATACATGAATACTTCCACCCTTCTTAAGTGTGTACTGTTTGCTGTACTAAAAATTGTGAAAACAGTTTTGATATGAACTTATAGAATTCTTATAACGCATTTAACGACGAGATAGTATACTACATTAATTACCTAAATTTATAAGTTATCTGGCGATCAGTGATAGCGACAATTGTTTCTCTTCTCTGCCGCGTCGGAAAACATCGTCGTGCACTCACCCTTCAGTGCCGAAATAAGAAAACTCGGCACTGATACTGAGGGTCCTTAAGGTGCCAACAGTAATTAGCATTGCCACTGCGGATACTGTGATTTGTTATGGTAAGAAGTCTAAAGGTGTTTGAAAACGGTTCACATAAAAATATGCCTAATCTACGGTTCCTCCCACTGCCAATTCTTGGCCCCAGCCCACCCGGTCGGGTCTGAGTCTGTCGTTGGTCCACGTCGGCCCGTGTGGAAAATTATGCTTCTGTATGCGACGAAAAAAAAAAAAAAGCGTCGAACATGGTTGATTTTTTATTAGGGGCAAATGCTCAAATATTCGATGTCGTTGGTAAATTTTTACATCGCCAATCGGGAATAGGCGATGGAAACTTATTTGTGACTTTATCGTTTTTTAGAGGGACGTCTCAATTTTGCCGAGCCCGTTTGCCCTATCCGACGTGGCTAACGACGTCGTTTATGGGGTGACATCTGCCAGAATGTTTTTCTTTTTTTTTTTTGAGAGGAATTGGAGGGAAGGTTTTGCTATCGCAGTAATGACACTCCAGAAAAAAACAAAAACGTGCTCCGAAAAAAAAAAAAATCCATACTTTTTTGTCACGAATTTTTTTGTCCCTCTCATTCGAAGCAGTGTGATTTAGTTGAGGGCGCCGTCGATCTACTCTATCGCATAAATTGCAAGTTTCCCTCAACTCCTTGTAAGTGATATCAAAGTACAGATAACTGAAGAAAGCAATCTTTTTTATGTTGTTGTTAAGACATCATTGATTGTGCGCGCACGGCTTCAGAAATTAAAGTACTGCTTTTCTTTTGATAAATCTGAACAGTGACTGAAAAATGGCTGCTCGTCTATTTATTCATATCAAAATCTTGATAACCAAAACTTCCAGGAAAACAATTTAAACAACGTTTTATTATACTGTCAAAACAAACTAAGAAGCGTGCCAAAAAAAAATATTTCTTTTCTATTTTCCTTGAATTAACGTTGCGCCATAGTCGTCCTTGACTTTTTTTTAAACTGATATAGCCAAATATTTTTCCTGGTGTGACCTGCATTAAGGGGTACTCCGGCGATTTCTTCATGGTCCCCGATTTGCTTGAAATTTTGCTAAACTCGCCAAACCACATCGCTAAAATAGTATCTCAAATATTAGGTTAAAATAATGTTTTTTCACGAAGTTATTGAATTTACAATTTTGGTCCTCACCGTGTTTTTCAAACTGAAAGTCTCTACTGGCAACAACGAAAAAGTGACGTCAGTGGAAGGCAGGGGTTCACTCTTTGGGCTGTAGACTTTGTTCCCAATTGATTACATACAGTTTGATGGTGTCAAATGAAGGCTTTGGAAGCTCGCTCCAGCACCCGCGCTCCAGCACGAAACACATGATTGGCATATTCTATTTTTTAGACTGCTTGCTCGACTGGCAAGCCTGCCCGCCACTGACGTCACGGCACTGAAAAGTGCGGATATATTTGAATGTTGGTTTTTGCATCATATTCATTTGGCGATTTCGCAATAACTATTATGAATTTCGCGATACTAAATAGCATACCGGAAAGGGTAAAGGCCGGAGAGTCAGAAAATATAGTTAGTTGAGGTATCTAAAAAATCACCGGAGTACCCCTTTAAGCATATATAACTGCAAAGTAAAGATTGTGTCTAGTTAATCTATGCATGTGCTTTCATGTCTTCGTCTCCATTCAAATTCTTTATATTTCTTCCAAAATTAAGGGGGAGAGGAAGAGAAAAAAGAAACTTAGTAGTTGCTTGATAAAGTCTCTGCCTCCCCCAACAGCAACAGCAACGGCCGACCAGAAAAACATGGAAACACAGTTTACCAGAATCACATACAGAAATTAATAAGAAAAGCTACTTAACATAGAATAGTAAACATATCTTCAGTTTGCACACAAGTATTTGCGACACTGACAAATAAATAGCGTGCCCATTATTACAGACATAAAATATGATAACATTATTTAACATACAATAATAGTAACATGCATTCAGTTTGCATTTGAGCATTCAACACTGACAGGTACCTAAATAAATATCGTGCGTATATTTTTGCCAGTGGCACAAATAATATCTATGTTCAGTATGTCTAAACGGTTTAAAGGATAGAAGAGGTTAGACATTTGCCTTTGAATTCCGATGATTGATCTGGAGTGCGCCACTATCAATTTTTCTACTCAGCGGGTTTTATAACTCACTTTTCTTTTCTCAAGTTTGGCGATTGCGGAATAAATGTTTTCATTGTTTTGAAAAGAGTTTTGTAAGAAAGAGCCTGTTTGGTTGTCGAAATGACTCAAATTTGTACTATATTATATTTATTAAGGAGTGACTTAGAATGACTGTCATAAGGAGCGTGGCATATAATTCTAATTACATTTTTTGTACCACGAAAACAATCCCTAGAGAAGGGGAACAAGGGGGACAAAGGACAAACACAAATCTACAAAAGCAGCTAGGTGACTGGTGCGCGACCGAAAAAATCCGCCTGTTCCTGATATCCTAGTCTAGGCACCAGGGCCAGGCAGATTTTGTTGGTCGCGCACCAGTCACCTAGCTGCTTTTATAGATTTGTGTTTGTTTTTTGTCCCCCTTGTTCCCCCTTTCCAGGGATTATTTTCGTCATTCTTGTCCAGGTCGCATGCACCTTTGAATTATAAGCATTATAATCACAAACTATTTTTTAGATTTTGAATTTGTTTAATATTTGTGTACGTCGTGTTTCTCCGAACTATAAAAAGAGTAGTCATACTGAAAAAAAAAGATATTTATATATGAGCAGCAAACCCAAACTGGGATAGTATGTCACAGTATCTATAAATTATACCAACAACCTTGGATAGTTTTTACATATGTGCTGCACTGTTTCATCTCACATAACATACTGATTAAGGATTATACCAATACCGTTTACTCTTCCTAATAGATCTACTTTAATTCCGCCATGAAAAGTATTAATCATAGGAAAGCTATATGTGTTACGTGCTTGAAGTAAAGCTGCCTTCGCTTTGCTTGCACTTATTCGCAATGAATTGACTTCCGTCCAAGTATTCAGCCTATCAAAAAGTTATTTGGACTTTCTATAATATATTTGGTGTGATTCCTCGAAACAAACACTCGTATCTTCTGCATAGATGATAAAACTTACATAATTATTAATGCTTGCAATATCATTCACGTACAAATAGAAAAGTAGTGGTCCCACCATACTGCCGTGCATTCACGTGGAAAAGAACGCATATCTAAGTGCGGCATGGGATGCGGTATCTCTCCGATGCCCACAGTTGTAAGGCTGGTATGCCTTCGTGTACACTTCGCTCAATGCTTTCAATATTTTGCTTTCTATCATATTATCATATATCATATATTATATATCTATCATATTCATATCATATTCCAAGCGAAGTCATGTGAGTGGCAGTGTGCCTATGCTAAATCATTAGTAAAAATAATAAAGTTTCAAGGCCCCACGCAGTGTGCAACCTTGCAGGTGAGTCATCGTGCGGGAAAATTGGAACAGAACAGATACATTCAGTGAGGCGAATGATGCTTACGATAAGATTATTGACATTTTTAAAAAGCTATATACCGACCACTTCCGTATTAAAGAACGTAAACACAGTCGAAAAACAAGGAAGCCGTGGATCACGCCGGAGCTGCGTAAGGAAATGAAAATTAGAGACAAGCTATACAGATGCTTCCTGAATACTCGTGCACCTGATGATTTGAAGACGTTTAAACAGTACCGAAACAAATTGACAAAGAAGCTGCGATCTGCGCGGACAGAATACCACTCCTCTGCTTTAAGCGATAAAAACAATCGCCATGACGTGTTATGGTCCAGACTAAACAAACTATTACATCGTGGTTCTCCACATGCTCCTGTCTCGAAACTACGAGTGAATGGAAGGAAATTGTCTGGAGCCGAATTAGCTGACGCTTTTATTGATTTCTTTGCAAACCTGACTACACGTGGTAACTCGTCGGCTGCTCTTGAATATGTGAGCATTCGAAATGACAAATCAATGTTTCCACAACCGGTCACTGCGCCTGAGGTGATATCAGTAATCAAAAGTCTAAATAATAGCAGTAGCTGTGATATTGATGGTCTCCAGATACGGCCTGTAAAGCATGTAGCTGATATAATCGCGCCTATCCTCACTGATATATTTAACACCTGTCTAGAGACAGCTGTTTTCCCATCAAAAATGCAAAAAGCAAAGATTACAGTACTTTACAAAAAGGAAGATAGAAATGATATGGGAAATTATAGGCCAATTTCCATCCTGCCAGTTTTTTCAAAGGTATTTGAAAAACTTTTGCACTCGAGACTTTCGGGATTTATTGATAAGTATAACTTGTTGACGCAACACCAATTCGGCTTTTGTAAAAACAAATCAAGTGAACTAGCATTACTTGAACAAAAAGAATCTATACTCACACAATTTGAAAACAAAGCCGTCGTTCTTGGTGTATTTGTGGATTTTTCAAATGCTTTTGACTTAGTAAATCGTGACATTTTGCTTGAAAAGCTCAACTGCTACGGTATCCGAGGACGGGTTTTATTGCTTCTAAAATCTTATTTATCTAGTCGAAAACAGGTTGTCCAGATTAACAATATGCGCTCAAAGGCGCAAACAGAGCTTTGTGGTGTGCCACAGGGCAGCATATTAGGGCCACTACTCTTCAACGTTTATCTTAACGATATTGTAAGTATTAGCCACACAGCCAAATTTATAGTATATGCGGATGACACTAGCATATTGTTTTCCGGCCATGACATTCATGAACTTATAGATCAATGTAATAATACAATGAAAACACTCGAGAGCTGGTCGGCAGCTAATGCAATGCAAGTAAATGAAAGAAAAACAAAGGCGGTTATATTCAGACCCAAAAACAAGCCCGTTCCTACACATCCAGAAATCTTTCTTAATTCACGTTGTATAGAAGAGGGAGATAATTTCAGGTGTCTCGGTGTAATATTTTCCGCCGACATGCTATGGGACGCTCATGTAAACTACTTGCTAACAGAAATAGCGCAAATTAATGGCATAATTGAACGCATTCGATACCTCCTTCCCGCACAAATTAAGTTGCTTCTTTATAATTCACTGTTTTACTCACACTTAAACTATTGTCAACTAGTGTGGGGGACAACTGCATCTTCAAACCTACATCGTATTCATTTATTACAAAATAAATATGTTCGCCACATCTATAACGCCCCTTATGGAACACCAAGTTCAATTGTCTTTCGTCGTTATCGCGTTGTCAGGGCACACAACCTATACAGATATCATTTGAGTGCTCGCTATAAATTAGAAACACAGAGAATTATAAGTAATATACGCAATCTTTCCCGAGTGCAAATAAAAACCTCTAGTTACTCTACAAGACACAAAGAGAGCTGGGTAGTCCCTACAACTCGACTGAACTCCGGAAAAGAATGTCTCCGTTATCTTTTACCATCCCTTTTAAACAACTATCACCACGTTCATTTTGATCTGTACACTTGCAGATATAGTGAACTTCGCGCAATATACGAAGCATAAAGACACACACATATATATGTATATGTGTACGTGTGTGTATATGTGTATGCATATATATATATATATATATATATATATATATATATATATATATATATATATGTATGTGTATATATATGTATATATATATATATGTATATATGTGTGTGTATGTGTATGTCTGTATATATGTGTGTACATGTTATGTGTATATACTATGCTGAAGCATCTTCGAATATTTTGGATAGTTTTTCCTTTCTTGTGTACAACTTCCCGATTTATTTTACAGGCAAGTGTTATTCTTGTTTGATGTATTGCTGATAGTTGTCTGTTGTTCATTGTCAAGGCCCGTTCACACTCTTGCGACCTCTTAAACCTGGGTTCCTTAAAACTTATTAAACCAGAGGACACACTGGCATTCTGGCGCCATCTATGCGGTGACCCTGGAACTGCATTTCACAAGAGCGAAAGTTTTGCGGGATTTCCGAGGTCAAATGTGCGTAATACCCATAGAAAGGCTCGTTTATAACATTGACAAAAGTTTTTCGAGCCAAGAAAGAAAGGATAATGCGCGAGAGAAATAAAAAAATATGCCGGACCGCCGAGTTTACACTGCTACGCAATAGATGGCGCCAGTGTGTCCTCTGGTTTAAGAAGTTTTGAGGAACCCAGGTTTAAGAGGTCGCAAGAGTGTGAACGGGCCTTTATGATGAAAGTACCTTGTATTAATATGTAATTTCTTGTGTTCTTTTTAAATGTCTTTCTCGCCACTGTATGTACCTGAGGGGGGCTGAGGACCAGTCAAGCTGCTTGGACAGCTTTTTTCCTCAGCCCCCACCATGCTTATACATTGGAAATAAAGCTATTAATATTATTATTAAGTATGCCTCCATGAAAATTTAATACTTCCTAGCATAAAAAGGCAAATTTGTTTTTTTTTTTTTTGCTTCCTAAACCTAAAGACATCTTTAAACAAACACTTCTCTAAAGACACTGTAGCTCCCGAGCTACAGTAACAACAGCAAGGACAGCGAGAGTGGCGCGTTTTGTCGCCGCGTGATTCTTGACGCGTGCCACGAGATACTGAGATTCTGGATGACGTGGTGCATCGACGTACTACGATGTCCGGCTTCTGCATTGAAACTAATAACCATTTGTAAATATTGTAAATATAAATGTAGTTACATAAACCAAGCTAGCTGCAACATGAATGAATCGTAATCTGAAGGTGAAGTCCATTTTATGCCCTAGCCTTTGGCTTTCATTTAACGTGACTGTGCGAACACTAAGAATGATTGCGTCTCATTTTGATTAGTGCCATGCTGAAGTGACTTTTAGAGGGCAGCTCTTGGGCGCCCCTTTCCCTGTTGTGCGGCGTCGGCGTCGGCGTCGCCGTCGCCGTTGGCGTAACCACGCGGTGCATTATGAAACGTTTCCCATAATGACGTCACACGTGACATCACGTGTGACGAGACGAGGGTCACCGCGCGTTGCATTATGGGTAAATTTTCCCGCTTAATTTAGCGGGACTATTTCTCCGCTGAGCGTCCTTCATTTTTTTATTCTCCTTCCACGATGTAGAGTTGTAGACGGCTTCCTCCTACTGTATATAACAAAGGTGCCCAATACACGAAATAGACACAGCGACACCCAACGTACTGAAATGGTGTTGACGTGGGTTAACATTGTGATGTGCACGAACATGGCCGCCACGACAGCAGGCTTGATTAGTGGAGTCGAACAAAAAAAGATTAGCTGAACAGGAGCTATGGCCTATATTTTTGACGGGTGATTTTTGGGTTCGATCTCCTCCTCTGCCTGTTTCAATCTGGATGAGCGTCGTATGCTGGCGTGCGTTTGTACCAGGTAGTACACCAGAGACACGGCTGACTTGGCTCAAGCATGGCTCACTCCAGGGGGGCCGATCTTGGATTTAACACTGTTCTACATCAAGACGTTAGATAGTGTAAAAGTAATCTTATTTGCCGTTTTTATGACTTTTCTTTGGCTCGCCAAGTAATTGCCCAAGTGCCAAACATAAAGGGGTGCTACGGCATTTTCTTCATAGTCCCCGATTCACCTGAAACTTTGCTAAACACACCAGCGAACATTGCTGAAATAGTAATTCAAATATTGGGCCAACAAACGTTTTTTTTTTAGAAGTTATTGAATTTACACTTTTGGTCCTCACCTTGTTTTTCAAAACGAAACTCTCTACTGGCAACAATGAAAGGATGACGTCAAAGGGAAGGCGGAGGTTCACTCTTTGAACTGTAGACTCTGTTCCCAAATGATTAGGAAGCAGTTTCATGGTTTCAAATAAATGCTTTGGAAGCTGGCTCCAGCATCCGCGCAGCAGCACGAAACAAACACTCGGCATAGTTCATTTTCAGACTGCCCGCTCGATCAGCAAGCCTGCGCCTTTCCCTGACGTCACGGCACTGGAAATCGCTGGTACAGTTTAACGTTGGTTTTGTCCTCATTTTCATTTGCCGATTACACAATAACTATTCTGAATTTAATAATAATAATAATAATAATAGTTTATTTTCCAGGAAACATGGTGGAGCAAAGGGTAAAAGCCTCAACGGAGGCTTGACCAGCCCTCGCGATACTAACTAGCATTCCGGAAAGGCTAAGACCGGGGATTCCGAAAATATAGTTAGTTGGGGTTAGCTCGAAAAGTCGACTCTAAGCATAAGATGCCTATTTTTTACCGAACAACCAGAAGCAAATCCTAACTCCGGCCTTAGTTTGGCGACTTAGGCCTCCTGCCATATGCCAGCCAAACTCATAGGAATGAAGTGTTACTTTTACACTTGATGACCAAATCAGGGTCAAGATACTCAGACTCTGGCCAAAGAACGTCATTCACTTTACAACTACTACTTGGAGCCCTTTAAATTTTCCACGTTGGGAATCCCACCGCGCTAAATGAATCGTTCAGGTGCGGCAGAGACACCAGACACCCTAATGAGTCATACCATCTTCCCGTTTTCTACACATCCAAGAAACAAATTTATCACACACGCGCGTTGTTGTCCTATCTAAAAGACCTACGGCTTGTTGCTTTATGTGAAATGTGTAACCCGTTCATATAAGAGACTATCGGCATATCATAGCGATAGTATTATTATTGACGTTCTCATTAAGGGCCTTCCACGCTGGTGCTACTTGAGTCACCTTTTGAAACAACAACGCACGTACAGTCGGGAGCAAAAGTTTGCGGGGCACGGCTGCACGTGCCGAAATGCATCGCCGCATTAAAAAGCCGCGCTTTGCCCATGCGCGCCCTTAGGTGCTGGCAGCCATGTCTCTTTCGCTTGTTTCTGTCCGACTCACTCCTGATAACAGGAGTCGGCGCCAGGGGCGCAAGTTGCCGTTTCGCTGGCTGTCATGTCTCGCGTCCTCTTCAGCTGCCTCAGCAGCCGCGCTGGCTGACAAAGCGCCCAATTACCCCCCCCCTCCTCCCCCCACGCGAGCTCCGTCACAAAGCGCGGCGGCTGAGGCGGCTGAAGCAGACGCGCAGCATGACAGCCAGCGAAGCGCTAGCTCGCGGCCCTGGCGCCGACTCCTGTTATCAGGAGTGCGTCGGAAAGAAACCAGCGAAAGAGACACGATAGCAAGCACGAAAGGCGCGCATGCGCAAAGCGGCTCCTTAATGTGGCGGCGCGCCGTCAGACGGCGCGGCGGTGCATTTCGGCACGCGCTCCCGTGCCTCGCAAACTTCTGCTCCCGACTGTACGTTTACATAGACTTTTTAAACAGAGCACAAACAAATTTAAAATGTCATGAACGCAAAAAAAAAAAAAAATTAATGTGCCTTTCAAGTTCTTTTTAGTTTATTGAGGGGTCGATGTCAAGGCGACGGTGTTCGGAACCTCGGCCCATAGAAATACGAGCCGAAATACAATGAATCGGGTAATGTTGAACGCTATGTGCAGTGTTCAGCCATCGCCATAGCTGTTGTCTTGTTTAATGGAACCTGTACTCGCCATTAATATTTTTTTCTTGAGTAAACGTATAAACAGGCGGAAAGACTAAACGTTCACTTACTCTCTGCGATTTTCTTTTTCTTTTATTTGCTTTCTAAAGTACTCGAGCAGAGATGTTCAGTTCCGCACTACTGATCTAATAAATCTGTTCTCGGCTAAGCAGTCTTCCCCATAATTCAGAAATATTGGACTCATTCCTCCAGAGGTTAAGAGCGGAGCACAGCATTACCGCCGTACAAATAATGAATCTGGGAGTCTAACCTCTGCAATTATTAAAAATGCAGGACTTACACCAAGTTTCAAGCGGTAACTATAGGATTTACGCTTCTTTGGTGGCGTGCTTCCAGAGTAATAGCGTAAGCAAAAGCCTCTGACCTAAATACGCAATTCGCACTCACTAACCTTACTATGCTATGAACGTCATTAGTCGTCTTCTAGAGAGATTAAAGCTGATTAATAGAAACCAACCGTGGAAGCTAAAGTTTTTTGTATATTCCAACTCCACTCAATTATCTTAGTGTTTAATAACTTAAAGATGCCCTGAGAAGATTTCTGAGATCGCCTAAATATGGCAATAACTCACTCTTCGGCTTTAAGCATCCTAGAAATCTATAAATCATAACGATGCGCCTCCGATTTCCCTTTAAAAAAAAATTAAAGACGTTTACAATCCCCTGTTACGCCTAATTAGAGAGCAGCTTTTGAGGAGGACGAGGGGAAGGAACGGACAGGAGGGTATGCCCCTCCTCATCATCCGTACCCTCCTCGCCTGCTCCTCTCCCATTTACCGGGAAGTTTTCGCTAAACTTTCCCCTAAACTTAGCGGAATAAATTCCCCGCTAAATTTAGCGGGAACATTTTTCTGTTAAACTTAGCAGGAAACTTTTTCCGCTGAATTTAGCGGGAAAAGTTTTTAGTGGGAAAGTTTATCCAAGATGCAACCCGCGGTGACGTCACACGTGACGTCACGTGTGACGTCATTATGGGAAAGGTCCCATAATGCAACGCGCGGTTACGCCGACGGCGACGCCGACACCGCTCAAGCCGTAAACGGGCGCCTAAGAGCTGCGCTCTAAAAACAATCAAAGATCGAACACACCGAGGTCATCTCCGACGATGAGAGGAGCATTGTGCAGGCAGCCAGGACCTTTTGTGATCACTTAAAACGCGACATTTCGTTGAGATGGTAAACGATGTTATTACAAAATGTGTATGCTTTTGTATAAGATAAAAGCAAAAAAAAAAGTAGTCGTGGAATGTTATTTTTCGCAGAGAGAAAACATAACACTATAACAATCGTCTCAAAAACAGCGCACTATGTTTGTTTTTTTGTTGTTGTTTTTCCGCGGGAGTGATGCGTTCGGTCGTCAGTTCTCGAACGCGCTCTTGCTGGGTTTGAATCGTGGTCCAGGCTGTATGGGAAACGAGCCGCGCGCATCCGAGATATCACTCCGTGGTTCCACCGGACGGGGGCGCGAGGATCCTTCGGTTGCTATTAGCTGACATGGTCCTGGTTTCGGAATATGCTCCTCCAACTGCCGGAGATGACCTCGGTGCGTTGCAATCATGGATTGCTTTTTCTATGTGAAAATCATCCGCGTATCATCATGATTTATGGGTTTCTAGGATGCTTAGAGACAGCTGATTGAGTTATCACCATATTTAGCAGATCTCAGAAACCTCTTCAGGGCACCTTTGATGGCGTCACATAAAGTCGTGTTTTTGCAACGTCATGAAGCATGCCACTGACGTAGGTAGCGCTGGCTGCCATGCATGCCACTGAACCATGCCACTGAAGTAGGTGGCGCTGGCTGCCGTGAAGCGCATGCGCTGACACGTCCCACTTAAAACGCAGGTTCCTTTGAGTTTGCGAAGCCCAAAAATGTTGTGGACAAACTAGCTTTTATTTTCACTCATGCGCTGGCATTAATCGAATTTCAAACTGGCGAATAGTGTTAGGAAGGAGCAGGACAGGGCACGGCAGATACCTTCTCGCAAAGTCTATCAACTCCCGCCCCATTTTCTTTACAAATCCTACTCGCTTTTGCGTGGTAGGGACATCCTGTAGTTCAGGATCTCGAGTGATTTACGTTGTTTTTTTAAAAATAACTACTTGAAGTCAGCGAAGACGCCGCCCAAATAACAATTTGGCACTTTTGTCAGGAAGTTTATCTTTAGTCATAGGGTGCTAGGTATTATGAAACACAGACTCGCCTTGTCTGGTGATGTGCGCCACACTTGTATAAGCGCAGAAGGCAGAAGCAAAGCCAGAACGTATTGAAGTGACCTTTAGATATAACCAGAAAATATGAAAACTTGTAAAAAGGTAAAACGGAGCTAAAATGGTAGAAAGACAACAGTACACACACACACAAGAGCGCTGACTGTTATATGTATATTTTTTTTTCTCGAAAGTTTTAATTATGTACACCCTAGCCCAACTTATGATGCCTTGCTGCAGTACCGAAAGTTAGCGATATCTATTCTAACTTTGAGGAAAGTACAGGAGCCCAGATCCTTTGACAAAAATTACAATTTATTCTCGCGCACCAAAACATTTCTGACAGCATTTATTTGAAAATTAATCGGAGAAATTACAAAACAAAAACACGATGACGCCAATTAATATACAAAGACACTATTTGTGCTAAAATAATTTTTCGCTGAAGACCAAAAAAGAAATACTCAACGCCCAAATTTATTTCCCAGGTCGTACCGGAGCCGAAGTTGATCCGTTTACAAACTGAATTTTAGTGTTTTAAGATATGTTTTTTTCATGAAATTCAAATATCATTTTGTCTTTAGTGCGGTGTTTGTAAGTCTAAGCAAAAAAACAAAACCGCAACTGTGCATCACAACCGATCAAAAAATGAACGCCGGAAAGCAGAAGCAATAACGTTGTTCGTAGAGTCTCAGAGGAAAAAGAACACATTAAAGTAAGGCCATAGCAATACCTCAATAAAAAAAAGTTACTGCTATACCAAGTACTTACGGTAATAAGGCAATTCTGGTCTCATGGGGGCTGCTAAACTGTGGTCGCTGACAGCATCTATTGCCGCAATTTCTGTTCCAAAGCTCAAATTGCACCGCTATAAGGTTGCCACTTCTTTTTAACGTATGTATCACCGACACGCTGAACTTCCCAGAAAACCGTCTAGGGTTCAGGGCACGTACTTGTTTTACTGCTCTAATGTTCACGCAAAACTTATTGCGCTGCCCACAGAAATAAATAAATAAATTGCTTTGGAGGGTAACATCGCGATGCCCTAGTCATTAGGGAGTTTTCGTAGATCGTTTTCGCCGTCCCGTATGTCTCTCCGCAACCCGCTACGATACACAGAACTCTACAGTCATCAAGGCCATCGCGCGCAGGCGCAGTAGCGGCTTCTTACTTGCGGAGGGCTTAGCGGAGGGGGAAACGCGGTCTGCGAAAGCTTCCCACTGGCACAAGAAATGCAAATGGCGCGTAAAATAACCTTCGCAAGTATGAACGACGTTAACCTCCCGAGTACGATTGGTATATTTTAGGACAAACACCATTACGCACTTTCTGGTTATAGCGTTTAAAGAGAAACCGGTTCTTTGTCCGTTTCTTCTACTTTTAAAGAATAAAATGCTTGTTAACGCCACCCCCCAATCCGAAAGTTTTGTCCCTCCATCAGTCCGTATGTCCGTAAATTTCCCGCTAAATATAGCGGTGAAATCTATGTCACGAAACCTATACACGAATTCAGTTTCTCAGCAAAATTTAGCTGGGAAGTTGATGTCACGTGACCCGGCGTCATGGGGCATACATTCCAGTTCGGTTTCCCAGCTAAATATGGCCGAAAGACTGACGTTGTCTGACCAATACACGAACTCAGTGTACCGCTAAGTTTGGCCTGAAAGTGGCGTCACGTGACGTCGCGTGACGTCACGTGATCTCTACACCTAGGGGAAGTTACGGCACGCGACCTATACGTCAATTCAGTTTCCCCGCTAAATCTAGCGGCAAAATTCACGTCTTGTGGCCAAAACATCAATTCAGTTTCATAGTTCAAGTTATCGAAAAATTGATGTCACGTGACCTATACACCAGTTTAGGTACCTGCTAAATTAAAAATATTTATCCTAGTAAGCACTACTTCCAGTTTCGCAGAAGAAATTCACTTTCAACAACGAATTTGTATATTTCAACAACAAGTTGTTTAAATGATATCGCATTTAAAGATTGGCGTCGAGAATGAGATTACAGAACTTGTAAACGCTGTAGTAAACAACGTTGTTCTCAATTTTCAAAAGGGCGAAATGCCACCGCCTTCACGCACTGCCAGCAGAGAGGAGAACGCAGAACGTTCGATAACCCATCACATTCCCTATCAACAGGAGCTTAGCGGGAGACCAACAACAGGACGACGTCGTACACCACTACCAAACATTGTCTGCAACTCAATTCCAGGAAAGATGCTGGTAGGGGGAGGGGTCTTATACAACACCGGACGTTCCCACACCTCCTGGACTCCCAAACATCTTCGTCTATTTACCGCCGCGCCTTCTTTGTTCGGGATCAAAATGGGTTTCCGCATACAATGCCGAGGAGACTCAGCTTCGTTCCACGGCTCACACCTGGAATGGCATATCCTTTTCTCCCTAACGTCTGTTTCTATGCTCTGTTCACCGCTGAGCTGACAGTGCGGTGGAAGCTGCCTGCTTTTTGGACGAACGACACGTCTGCCTTTCGTCACGGGATCACGTTCTCGCCCACACCCACGCGCAGACAGCCGGGTCAGGTAACAAAAGGGAGGCAGCTGATTGGTCGAGCGATCGCGGAGATTCCACCGCATTGTCAGTTTAGCGGTGAATAAGGTATAGCGTTCAGGATGAAGTGATTGCGCCGGCCCACAGACCTGGTCCTTCTTTTTTTTTTTTCTGCTCCCGGAGGGCTGGAAGCTTTTTTTATCTCTCTCCATTGTCGGGGCATACGATGAATGGCTGTGGTTGCTTTCGGCAGGTATTGTTGACAGCGATTTTCGGTTTTTACACAGCATCCCTGTGTAAATTTGTTGGTGTTTCCGCTTGGATGAATTGGCTCATGTTCTTTCTTTGTTTTTTTTTTTAGCGGTAATCTTCTAAGGTAGAGTGTTTGTATGGTACTGAAGTATTTTGTAATTTTTGTAATCTCACAATGAATAGTCTGTAGGAGCTCTGATTTGGCGGTTTCGATTTAGTTTGAAGTACGAGTTGCGGCCTCAAAGTAATCTTCGTCCGAGCCACTTCTGTTTTAGTGTTTGTAACGCCAAACTCATTACTGAAACCTCGATGTCATTGTGAAATAAATTTGTCAGACCGATTTCTTTGTTAATTTGAAAACCAAAATCCTTTTTGATTTTTTGTAGGACAATTTGTTTTGACAAAATATAGTCAGCTCATAATCTTACCCTTATAATGATTACTACATATTCAAATTTGTCTTGTTATGCAGGGTCGAAAAATGATTTAATCCAGCATGTTCAAGGTAGGTATAATAGCGGAAAAAGTTTTGAAACTATGGGAACTTAATATGTTGCAATGACGACAATGTTGTTTCGCTTAAAACAAAAAGTGAAAACTGCTCGCTCTCACAAGCTAATTTCATATTTTCGAAATCCATAAGCAAACGAATATAAAAATATGGACGGATGTTATTCGTCTTAGCGATTAACTGAAATAGCGTCCAGGAGGAAAAGGGGGTATACGTTGAAATTCCCGCTAGGTGTAGTAACGACCCCCGTATGAGCGCGACTTCATCATACTCATGCAATACGATGTGCTCCTATCAACTTTACATAACACCGCCTGTGGAGCCACACAAAAAAAGCTAGTCGCGACAATCTAGGCATTTAGCATTTTTTATACAGTCCCATAAATATTTTTAGACTAAAGAACATTAATTCCAGTGTATCTTAAAAAGAACTCCGCTACTTAGCACTTATACTTGTTACCAGAGCACGTACTAATTGTCTTATCTTACGCCTCAGCTTCCGTGTCCCATATCAAAGGTAAACAAAGTGCGAAAATCATAAACTGGATTTTTGAAATATAGTTTATTTTGACTGAACAGCGTGAAAATTCAGTTTTAAAGTTATATTTTTTATAAATTTTGTTTATTTCTTCCCCGCAAAAACATACATACATAAACTCAAAGGCGTTGGCCTTCTATGTCATGTGGTAGCAAGGTAGTATTTGTCATCCAGTACTCAGAGGGTCTGCCCACTTTCAAACAAAATAAGAAGAAAAAACAACACTTACTGCAATCCTGCGAAAGTGCCCACTTCATTTAAGCGCCCACAATTTCCCTGTTCCAAACCTGGGAATTTCCAAATTACACATTAGGCACCCGTTCTGACCGCACAAGAGCTGTCTAAATTAATCCAGCTTTCAGTGAAAGTGCGGTGGGTGCTCCCCCTGTATTTTACGGCATATGATTCCACTAAAATGTATCTTGTTCATGTTCATTATTTTCCTGACCACACATTGTAAATAAACAGCAACAATTGTTCGCTAAGACATAATGAACACGTCATTAGCCCGGTTTCGTAACGACGCGAGTTTGAGTCATCGGTGACACCTTAACGCATTGCTAATAATATTGGACTGCAAGATTGTAGAAACAAAGACGCAGCAAAATAAATCTGCTCCTTACATGTTTGCCGTAAGTGTTTGCTGCTCTAGTGTAACCGGGTCTGAATCGCTTCAACGTCAGGTTTTCACAAAGAGCAGAACGGAAGCTGAAATAACTAATCGGAAAACCTAAAGACATTTATTTTGTATCTATGTTTAAAGCCTGCACTTCCACCAAAAAATGAAAACAAGATTTTGCGACACTGCTGGTGGTAACATTGGAAAATCAGACCGCGCAAAGGCGAAAGCAGAACTAGAAGCAACGTTCGCATTCACCTTGATACAACATGTTCTCGCATCAGACAAAGATGGACATGTTAGTGCTTCTTAGGGCATTTGCACGGAACTTCTTTCAAAGCAAAAGCATATGTTTGAAGCTGTCAGTGTCTTCTTTGATATCGTCGCCACGGCGGCGTTTGATTTTTATGTTTTTCACTGTTAGGCGTAAAGGTACCGCAAATCAAATTCGATGTCTCGTCAAGCCAACAACAAAAAAAAGACGATTAATTTTTTTTATTTTGTGTTGGAAAGGAAGCCATTTGGCTCACTCTGAGTAATGGAAAGATTCATATTTCTTAAAACCACGATGCTGATTTTTTTTCTTCTTCTTGGAACTTCTAGGTGCGCACGCCAGCCAAGAGATATGCTTTCATCATTGGAAGGTTTAAATTGAAGATTTGCTTTTAGCAATGACATATCGCATTTGATCTGGAGAAGCTATTCATCTTTTTTTTTATCTTTGTACAGCTAACCAATTTAAAACAGCTTTTTAGCGGAACGTGTTGTCAAGCGTTTCCGACAAACTGACAGTCTTTAGAGAACGTAAAAGTAAAGTATACAAAAATGGCGAGAGCTGAGAGCTTTCAAAATCTACTCAATCTGTTTTCGAAGATATTTTTTTTTTCTATCCTCTTGTTTTCATAAAAAAGAATAAGTAATGCGAGAAGTATTAGGTAACCTGTGACAGGTTACGCACATGCCGAAAAATAAGTTTTCATATTCTTTATGGATAAATAACTGAAGCTGCAATAATGGGTATTCATATCATGCGTTTTATTGCATTTTGCTTTTTATCATATAATGCTTTGGCGTCCGCGTTGTTGTGGTCTGTTATGCCTTGCTGCGATCTCCAAATTCGAATGTAATACAATCGTTTAAAATCACAAGACTGCTCTTGACGTTATAATTTTTTTATTGAATGATTTAGTGACGCGTCTAGATTTTAGGATACCTTTTTTAGAACCACTTGTTTTTTACATTTATGGTGAAGCCGTATGTTTTACTGTAGAAACGTACAAGAGATAACGTTACTCGAGCTGCAACAGTTACGCTAACTGAGTTATATTTGTACGAATACGGATAGCTTGTTTACTCAGCATAAGAAGCTGAGTGATATTACAGTTAATCTAAGTGGATCTCGTGACGTTAATATGCGCTGCGAACTCTGACCTACAGTTGGGTTCTTAACACGAAAAACATCTTTGTTATTTTTTGATTAATCACTTTGCTTAAAGCAACGTTTGGAGCAGCGACACAAGGCAGAACGGGCACTTGTCGCTAAATGCCAATTTTCGTATTCGTCAAAATAGTTCTCACAAACAAACAAACTCTATTGAACTTCGTCGCTATTTATTCGTCTAGAATGTATCGGAGTTGTTATTGCTGCAGTTAGAACCTTAGTCTGGCCTTGCACATTAATAATATGCTTTAATTGTGGCTAATTACCAATGATTAAAAATGTTACTAGTGTATTTAACACCGCTCTGCGTCAAGGCGTATTTATGTCATGGTGGGATAAGGAAAAAAGATGGGGGTTAGTATTATTTGGCAGATCCGCGGTGCTGCCTTCTAGGAAGTGCCTTCTAGACTTGCCTCAAATTTCAGCTTGCCTTCCTCAGTCTTTTATGTTTGTGATACTAAGTGGGACTGACAGCCTAACTTTCTAGAAAGCACGCACGGGAGAAATGTACAGGGCTCAAGCCTTCGAGCTGAACAAATTCGCCGAAAACGCCGTCTTCGAAATCTGTTCGAGGCTTCCTCGAACGTCTCGAATAACATTTCGATTATGACTATACGTTATGTCATTCTCAAGATAAAAAAAATATATTTAAACGTTTTTTTAAAACGTGAAAAGGCGATTGTAGACTTTACAATAAAAAAAGTTTCACGAAAAGAAGTAACAACGCTTGAGAAATTTCGAGCTCCCAGTTCGCAAGTCAGTTGGGCCCATACGTATAAAAAGATACAAAAACTGTCGATAAATGTTTTGACGTGTACTGAAATGGGGATTGCATTTTCATGCCCCTCTCTGAACACGAAACCTTGCCTCTTGGTTGGTCGACGTCGGTACAAAATAACGGTTTGGCGAACATAAGCAAGGTACAGAGATAACAAGCTCGGGAGAAATATTCTCCGCCCACGAATCTTCGTAAGATTTCATGGGAAATGATGCACTCAAGGGGGGCGGGCGGATGGGGGGGGGGGGGGGGGTGGTCTATGTTTTTATAGAGATAATAATATTGACCTTCCAACCCTGTGGCGGCATTATGTCTTTACGTCTTTTGTGTGTTATTTATTGTTCTTCTCTGAAGGGATGTTTTTCATTTTGTACGTTTTCTGAAATGCATATGTGTTTATATGCACTTGTTTAATGGACACATGCAGAGAAAGAAAAAAATATATAAACAGCCTGGATGAAAAAAAAACACCTCATAAGAGAAATTGAACACGAAAAATAAATTAGAGATACACTTGTGGCGCGAAGCGGATTTGTACTTGGCATTATTTGGTTCGTATAGATGAAAAGGTTAAAAGGCGCGAACAAAACAGGACGAACAAAAACACGTACGACACGGACAGGCGCCAACTTCCAACTGATTTATTGAAACAAGAGTCATCGTCAAACTCTCGATCCCAGTCGCCTTAGCACATGCAACTGATAAAGGGTTCTATCGCTCATTACACACAGCCATCAAGAAACACAATTTTTTTTGTTTAGTAGATAAGGAGAGGGCATGCTTACGCATCTGTCAGCCGCTTTGTGTATACAGAAAAGCCTTCGATGAATTGTCTTTCCGTCTTCACATTTCCTTTCTGAATAATCCTTGTGTGTTCTAACAAAGATTCCCACCCACATCGTTTGCAGTGCTTTGCAAGATGCCCACCCAAATTATTGTGTGCTTGCTTTAATGAAAGAGCGTGGGAACACAAGGCTTCCCGTACGCAATAATTCGGGTAGGCATCTTGCGGAGCACCGCAAACGATGTGGGTGCGAACCTTTGTGAGAGCACACAAGGATTATTCAGAAAGGAAATGAGAAGATGGAAAGAGAATTAATCGGAAGCTTTCTGTATACACAAAGCGGCTGACAGATGCGTAAGCATGCCATCGCTTTATCTACTAAACAAAGAAATTGTGTTTCATGAGGGCTGTGTGTAATGAGCGATAGGAACCTTTATCAGTTGCATGCGCTTAGGCGATCGGGATCGACATTTTGACGATGATTCGTGTTTCATTAATTCACTTGGAAGTTGGCGCCTGTCCGTGTCATGCGTGTGTATTTTTTCGTCCTGTTTTGTTCGCGCCTTTTAACCTTTTAATTGTAGTGTGCGCCCCCGGAAAAGTGGCTACTAGCAGTCATGTGACTGGCCACTAGTCACGTGGTAGACCCGTGCGCCTCTGCGCTGCGCCGCCGCCACCGGAAGTTATGTCAGAAGCATTCAGCTCGTTCAGCGCCGCCGCTGAAGTCCCCAGGACAACCCCGCCGCCGCCGCCGCCGCCGCACACTGAGCGTAATGCGCCACCGTCTGAACGTTTTCTTTTTTTTTAATTTTGTTATAAGCAGAATGTAAATTAAAATAATATTTCAAATAAAAACGAAAACCCCCTCAAAAGTCCTATCCAGTCAAAGAATTAAAAAAAAAACACACGAAAAAGTCATTTGATCATTATTATTACTTGAAGACTTTTCTCCGCACCACCGCCAGAAGGGAACATTAGGGCGGGCCGCCGCAGTCAATTTCTGACCGGCGCAGATGTCTATCAAGCGGTGCTTGCGCTCTTTCGGGAGCTTACTGTGGGCTCTAAAAGATACTTATTAAACTTCTTTTTTTGTGTTGTACTAAAAGCCAGGATTAATAAATAACTTTTATAGCCCAAAGGAAGCTCCCGAAAGAGAGGAAGCACCACGTGACTGTAGTGGCCAGTCACGTGACTCCAGGGCCACTTTTCCGAGCGCCAAATATACAAATTACTTTCGCGCCGCAATAACTTTTTTTTTTCGTTGTAAATTTAATTCATGACATTCTCTTTCTATCCAGGCTGTTGAAAAAATGTTTCCCTTGCATATGTTTTTTAATACGATAAACTCCGGCACAGAAACAAACATGTCATAAGGTGACTATTTAAGAACCCAGAAGATAAAAGGTGCAGTGTTAGTTACACGTCTTGGGCAGCAGGTTTAATATATTCACTTGCTTGCAAAATGTACAAAGGGAAGCTTTGTCAACTGATATATTCCTCCTTGCGTAGCTACTCCCTATACCAGAGCTACACGGTAGTTTTGTTCACATTCAAAAACCACATGGAAACTAAGGAACATAAATATTTATTTTGAGCCTAAAGTTGCAATCCACATAGCGTAGGAGAAGGCGGAAAAGTGCCCAGACCTATACGCAATTTTTGTGTAACTATGGCAATAAAAAACAATTTTAGAATACGTTAGACGTACACGGTGGATTATATCAAGCGCTATAATAAATGGGTAAACTTCCTTCCTGTAATACAAAAAAAAAAAAAAAAAAACGATGAGTGAATCAGCCACGGCAGTCATGCATCAGTCCCGAAGCATGGACTCCCTCGAACTTAGATACGGGTTGGAAGTCTCGTTTTTTTATATATGAGACACATATTGATCAAAAGATTTTCTTACAGTCGAGAGTAACGTGTGGATGATTAATAACACTATCGACTGTCCAGTTTGAGATATATATTAAAATTTTTAACGGCCTAGTTTCCGCCTTAGAAGCAGTGCAACAAAATAATACAACCGGAGGTAACCTTGTCACTCAAGATTTATCACAAACTCTCCACACACACACACACACACACACACACACACACACACACGCACACACGCACACGCACGCGCACGCACACGCACACGCACAAGCACACGCACACGCACACGCACACGCACACGCACACGACACACACGCACGATTATAAAATCTTATGTGATCATATGCGCCTATTGAACAAATACATATCTTATAAAAATAAGCTTTTCACTTGGGATAGGCCTCCCCAAACCCTGATTTCCGTGACGAGGGCAAAGGGCGGCACTTCTAAGTTAGAGCTTTTATTATATAGAATGTGTTTTGTCAACCTCCTCATATGAAAACAATGTCACGCTCACGTGCAGCGTCCGAGCGTCCGATTGAATTCTTAAAAACTTCCCCGCTGAATTTAGCGGGACAAATGACGTCACGCGATGTAATGGACTCAGGCGACACGACAATCAATCTCTGGCGTCAAATTTCCCGCTAAATTTAGCGGGTAAAATATTGATGTCACGTCACGTGACCACGTAACGTAACCTCAAGTCAAGTGGCGTTAGTTTCTCGCTAAATCTTGCGGGGAGATTGACGTCAAGTGACGTAACGATTTCGCTAAACACATTCTATGGCGCCCGCTCTTTGTCGGCAGGAAAAAGCTTGTATATTGTGTATTGCTGTGTGTATATAAAGTAACATGCTGTTCAGAAACAAGCCCGCGTTTTCCCGCACTGCGCCTGCGCAGAAACCAAGTTCGCGTGAGATGACGCGTCTGCGCATGCGCACTGCCGACAGCAGCGCCACCACAGTGGCGTGACGTCAGAGAGTGTAGTTGGTCTATACAGAACCCGATCTTCTATGCTGCCTGTTCGAGAGCGCAATCCTGTAAGCCAGTGGTTCTCCACCGTCGATGTTTCGCGGACCACTATACTTTGTTTCAGCTTCGGTCCGAGCGCGGCGGATGCTATGAGCCGAAGAGCCAATCAAAGAGCGCAAAAAGGGCTGAGTAATGGCGTGCTCTCTGTGCTTGATAGGACTAGCCGGCGGAGGAGCGCGCGCAGAGAGAGACGGCGAATACCGGCTGGTCCTATCAACTGCAGAGAGCACGCCATGACGTTGTGCCTCTTTCGCTGTTTGATTGGCCCTTCGGCTCATAAGATCGGCCGCGCTCGGACCGAAGCTGAAACGAAGTATAGTGGATCGGCGGAAATGATGGAGGACCCCGTTCGTGATAAGGGGAGGGGGAAGGTGTAGGTTAAATATAATAATAATATAATAAATAGATATAAGTAAGGGCTAGTGTGAAGTAGACTTCTCTTATTGACATACACACGAGATAACTCGCCCAAAATTTTAAAAATTCCTTCTCGACCTGATAAAAGACAACTTTTACTGCCGGGCTTGACTGATGAAGCAGGGCTTCACTGACCCCTAGAATGCCTTCGGGGACCCCAAAGGTTCCGCGGACCCCCATTTGAGAACCACTGCTGTAAGCGGTACCAAAGGAACGCTAACGTGTGCGTCCTACTATGCTGAAAAAAAAAAGTAACTGCGGTGTCATCTAAGGTCAAACTCTGAACTACTGGCACGTTCCAGGCGCTCGGTTTCTGCTGCCGAACCACCGTTTCCTAAGCTAGTTACGTCGTCCGCAGCATTAGGGAGAAAAAATGAGTACCGCGATTTTCTGTTGTGTGCACGACTGCCTAAACGTTTGAATTGAAACAGATCAGAAGCTCCGTTACGTGAAATTCTAGCGATTTGGGGACAAGCCGTTGGAAGCGAATCCGCGGAGTGACGGGCGAAAATAAATCACTGTGGTTTCACGGTTTGATTCACAATGCTAGGAGGTTTCGTACGCGTCGTCGTTTCTAGTTTAAGTATGTCCCAATGATTCAGATTTGCTATAACTGGTACCGCGACGGCTGTTTTGCTGCAGTGTCCTCGTGGCAGTTTGCGAACGGACAGGCTTGAAGATGCAGCGCGTACTTCGTGGGGAACCAAATAGCTTCATTGCTCACCGCTCTGCCTACATCACCACAGCAATTCTAACTGCAATAAAAATGAGAACTTGACAAAGGAAACAAAACTTCAAAATTATAAACGCCTAACGTAGCTGCGGCACTTCGGGCGAAACTACTGGCCCCGCAACTTATATTTAAACCCCTGATTGACGTGAAGTGTACACATACTTTTCTCTGAATAGGGAAGCCAATTTTGCCGACTAATGTTGAATAAAAGGTAACTTTGGCACTTTTTCCTCGTTTTTGAGGTTACGAATGTTTTCAATGGAGAAATAGTCCCAGAATTATGAGGTGTAATTTATTCAATGATTCCTTTTGTAGTTTTGTAAATATTATAAAGTTTTGTTTCGCGGGTTTCCGGCGAAACCGAAACTACCGGCTCGAGTAGACGATAACTCTGATGATCAGCCGCATGGACAACGTGTCACACCAATTTCGTACTGCGGTACCGCAAAACGTAGGACTGGCCTAATCGGAAAAAAAGTTCACATTAGTCAAGATGCTATGACTGTTTCACTGCTTTACTCCGTAGATATGAAATATCTGTAGCAAATCTTATCACACATTGACGGCCGAAAAGCCAGTTCGCCGCGATATATTCCATGCCATATATAATTTAATTTCATTTTATTTATTGGTAGCCTCAGTGTCCGAAGGCATTACAAAGGGGGTGGGATTATAACGTACAGGTTAATAAAACACTGAAATCACAAATCAAGTTCTGGTAGCACGAATACAGCCCTTTTTAAATTAGCAGGATTAACAATAGACCGATGCCACTAAGCGTCCGGCGCATGCGTGACGCCGCCGTAACTTTAGTTTACAGGAGGCATGACGGCCGTGCATGCAAGGGCTCGTACCGTCTGTTTGTCCGGTTACCCCAGCTGGAATGTCGCACGTACAGAAAGCCTAAAGTTCCCTCGATGCATTGCTGCAGCGGTGGCGTAGTCAAACTGGCTGGTGACGTCGGTCTATCGTGGAGATGGATGTGGAAGGGTGATTCCAGTCAACAGACGTACGAGCTGTGCACGACCGCGGTGTTCACAACACAGGTGTGAGTGAGACTCAGAACGAGCCCCCACTTATCTTCCGAGAGAAACAACACTCTTGGTGGTGCGCAATGCACATTGCAGAAGCGTTGTGGAAGCGTATCGTAAGCTCGCGCTGAACAGGAACGAACTCTAGTATGGCCGCTAGTGAAGGTTTCGGTGTCTACGGCCTTTCGAAATCTCTTCGGCGAACGACGTCAACCCACACCTTCCTCAACTTCGAGTTTTGGGGGAACTAGTGAAAAACGCTCGTACGGGTTTCGAAGCGGGTTGCTTGCGCTACCCGCAGCACGTTAAGGCCTGCTCCACATTGCACAACGATGCGAGTCCCTTGGGCTCCTCTCGCTTCGGCACCACCTTACATATGAGCGAGCAAAGAGTCCAAAAATGTTCGTGCGCGATCGTTCAAGGGCACTCACAAACGGCGTCCACTAAACGGTAACATGACGAGCAGGACTCATCCGCTGGGACGGTTGAGAACGAAGCAGAAAAGCACGGCGAAAGAAGTGGAAGTGCGAACAAGTAACGTCCTTGACTACGACCATGACGTCGGGGCACAAGGTTGCTAGACAAACAGTCAACACGCAGAATTCCCGCTACGAAGCTGGTGGTAGCATTTTGATCATCGGTTTTACAGTAGATTGCGTGTTTTTCATTATTGTACTATTTTGGCAGTGCTCGTATTTAGTATCCGTGAATCAGTTTTAGTAGTTAATTTTCGTACGACATTTTACCGGAGTAACACGAAGCAAAACACTTATATGCATTAAAATCAAAGCACCGCGATGAATGGGACGACATTTTATCTTTTATAAATAAATACAAAACATTTCTTCGTGTTTGCTTCTTGCCTTGTGTTTTGTTACACGCAAATAGCTCGATGATTCTACTTTCCTCATCGACGAGGGGCAGTGATGACTGTTTTTCCCAGGTTCAAGGCGCAGGTGCACACTAAAATTGCCACGGGCAGCAATGATATTTTCTTTGTCTAGGCTCAGGAAGCAGGTGTTGACTAAACTTGCCAGCGCGATTCTGTGTTGTGCCAGACAGGCACGTTGAATTTGTAAGTACAATTCCCGCCCACAATAGGAAGTTTTTTTTTGTCTTTCTTGCAGATTGTGTCCCCCATTTCGCTATGCTCTCCTCAACGAGATTTCAAACTCTGCTGGCAGAAGCGGCGCATTTGATGCGTAAGGTGTAGTGGTGGGGCATAAAAGGGTCTACAAAAGCTGAATTTTCTATAAACTCGGTGGGGGGTTAAGATTGCCTGGGTAAAACGTCCCACTTAGAGGGAGTTGATCGTCGTATTGATCGTCGTTGATCAATACGTTGATCGCATTGATTAACGTATAACGTTGATGTTATACATCAACGTTATACGTTATGTATAACGTTATACGTTAAATTGTATAACGTTATACGTTTTACAACGTATAACATTGTATAAAGTATAACAACGACGATCCATACAAAGTTGATCGTTGTTGATCGTTGTATTAGTTTGTGCAACACAAACTAATACGTATTGTTTATGATCACTACTTCCAACGCCGTTTCTATTTTGACTACACTTTTCCGCCTCATAAGATTGCGTTGATACCATTTACCAATAGAAGAACAGAGCGCGACTTAGTTTTTCTGTAAAAAAATTATAAATAGCGTATTTGACATTGCTTCGCTTTTACGTGATCTAAATATTCATGTCCCTCCTCGTTTCACTAGGACCCGCAGTACTTTCAGCATTCACATCATCTGTAAACCATCTCCTCTGTCAAGGATACAATCTATGTTTATCAATATTGAAGAAGCTGAACTTGATATATACAGTGACATTAAGGTGTTCAGGAACCAAGTGAAAGCGCTTGTTGCCGAACTGTAATTATTGTGTGTTTGTTGCTTTGTGTTTGAAACCTGCAATTGTGTTTTTCTTTTTTCTTTTTCTGTTCATATTTAAATATGTGTGCACCGAAGAGAAGACCTGCATGGCTGTTTTTGGGCACGTAAAATGAAAAAAAAAAAATTAAAATAAAATTGTACCTTCCTCTGCGCGAAACGTTTTGAAACTACTTCGCTTACCTGGTAGATGCCGCGGCGGAAAGTATTTACCGCATAAAGCTGCATTTCTAAGTTGAAAATCGGAAACAAACAATGGGAGGCGCAGGATGGCGCGAGAGATAGTGGCGCCATCAGCGGAACGCTCGGAGCGTATTTAGGGATGTGTATTTCGAAGAAAATGCGTCTTCATTACAAGGAGCATACACATTTGTTAAGTGTTTTATTATATAGGGTGCAAAACGTCACCAGGCCCGATCTTAAATGAACCGTAAAAATCAACGCCTGCACGTAGCAATTTAAACCTTTCGTCAAAGGTGTATTTCACAGGTCGTTTTTTTTTTTTCTTGTAAAATTACAAAGCGTAGTTCTTTTTTTGTTCAAAATAGGGCCAAGAAACTTGCTAGGGTCTACGGCAGGCGGCGACTGAGGTGACCAAGTCCAGTAGCGGGGTTTTTATTTCGCGTTCATATTGATAGATGGCGTCGGGAGCAGCGTCTGAAGGTGCAGCCCGACCAGCAAAAGAAAGCAGACGACACGCAGACGAAATCAGTTGGCAGCAAAAGCGCCGCCGTTATGCAGACGCGTTTTTTACTTTAAGTTTTGCTTTTATTGTCCGCATTTATTTTTTAACCGAAGGTACATTTCAAAGAGATTATGTTCATTTTAATAAACCGCGGTGGTCGCGAGCCGTCGCGATAAGGAGGTAGCGCCATCTATCAATACGAACGCCAAACACACCCCGCTACTGGACCCCTGTCTTCTGCGTCTCTGCCCGCCATAGACCCTGGCAAGTTTCTTGGCGTTATTTTTTACAGAAAGAGAGCTATGCATTGTAATTTTACAAACAAAAAAACGACCTGTGAAATACACCTTTGACGAAAATTTTAGATTGCTACATGCAGGTGTCGATTTTTACGGTCCATTTTAGATAAATTCTGGTGACTTGGACCACCCTATTTATAATATTGAATATTTGGGAGAAAACAAAATTACTGTTTTTCACAGCAAACATTTTACTACGCATCGCCGAACTTTGTCTCCGCCCATGTGGTCATATCTCTGCGCAATCCACGGAAACCTTTCGTCTATTATTACTGCCAGCCATTTTATGGCCATTACAGATTACTTACTAATGAAAAAAGACTCTTACGAAGTACTATCCTTTGCCTTTGTTCTCACTTGTGATTGGCTGCATGAAGGGATGTAGTAACACCGCGTTATTCGAGTTTCGTGGTGCAGATTATATCGGCGTTTACGCATGGTGGTGTGTTATAAACGCTCCCCGTTTATAATACACCACCATGCGTAAACCGCCCAACATGAAAGAGGTTTTACGATTGGATTTGAACGGAATAATATTGTATCGAAGGACCGGTTACATCTGATTGGTCGAACCAAAGATCGACTCAATTATACGCTGACCAATTTATTTAGCTGCAAATTTGCCAGGATCAAATGTCAGAAGCGGTGAAACTTCGGAGGATGAAGAGTTGAGCGATTATTAGCGAAGCATGCTTTAAGCGAACCTTGGAGTATATAAACTTAAAAAAAAGAAATTTATTGATTGGGCACGTCATAAAAATGCAACATATAACACGATTTTTTTTCTTTTACATTATGAACAATTGAGCGAGAAAAGAGGAGAAGCCATCACCGACATAGGGCGAAGGTCAGCTGTTTTTGTGGTAAATTACACACAACGCGCTGCTCAACTTCTAAACGTAATTAAGGCAACTTACAACAAAAAAAGAAAGAAAGAAGGTTAACGTAGAAAGGAAAAAAGAGCAGGGTTAATAATATGGGCAACGGAAAACATCGAGAAGCTGATTAGCGATCATTAGGTCAACCGAACGTAAACAAGCAGTGGAGCGTGATTTAAAAAAGAAAAAAAAAACGACAGAACTGTTAAGAAATAAAGAAAATTAAGAACTCTGGCAGCAAACCTTGAAGTATAAATGAGTCAAGCTTCCATCAAAAGCGGCGTTACCTACAAAATCTTGGAAGTTTTTGGCCAGGCGCGCTTGAAACAATTTCCGAGATAATGAACCTCTGATAATACCAAAAAAAAAAAAAATCGAGCAAAGAGAAAAAAACAGCCGAGGTTGGTCTTTCGTTTATGGCCCCGACTGGCAGGAAATGCAAAAAAAAAATAATGACACACTCAAAATAAATGAAACTTTTTGGGCTTCTGGGGATAGATAGGAGACAAAGACGTAATGGTGCTCTGATATGAATACTTCAGCTGCAATAGACTGCTTCATAGCACGAACAGTAGTAGGCGGAGGGGGTGAAGGCTAAAAGTTTTTTATCTCAAAGCCTCTTTGCGATCAATAGAGACATGTAGTGGTGAATAAAAGGCTGAAAGTTATAAAATAATTGACCTTAATATAAAGCCCATCAGGGAACAAATACTATCCCGTCAGCGATTTTAGTCTTTTTTTATATATAACGAGACCGCATTACAGACTTGAAGTCATTTTTTTTTGTCCTTTTTTCTTGTTTTTATTCGTTTGTGAAAACTTTTGATTGAATACAGCTATCTTATCTGGTGTCCTTGACATAAAAAAAGCAATTAGCTTATCTCGAAATGAGAGTTAATACCTCGTCATAAAACGTTAGGCTCTTTCCACACGATGCATCTGACAAACTGTATAGTTTGCTTTGGCTAGATCTAGGAATCGATCGAGAAAATGAAGCCCGGGCGTTTCGGCCCACATAAATAAATTATGCATCGCAGAAAGCTAAAGCTCCGTCATAGTTTCCTGCCAGTGGTGGTGATAAAATGCAAAATTGTGACGTTAGCTTATCTAGACCAAAATATACAAAAGAAAAAAAAATCTTTAAGCCTGCTGTTCATTAAATCGAAATTTCAAATTATGGGCACCTGTAGGCGGATTTTCTTTTTTCAGTCGCGCACCAGTCACCTAGCTGTGTTTGGATATTTATGCTTGTCCTTTGTCCCCCTTGTTCCCCTTCTCCAGGAATTATGTTCGTCATTGTTGCGCCTGTAGCATTTGTTTCACTCAAATAACATGTCAGTGCGAAAGACGATATTGTTATTTTACTGAAATAATTGCTACTGGCGCCAAAAAAAAATTTGAGGGTTTTACGTGCCAAACCAACGACGGGCATCTGGCACGCCCCAGCGGAGGACTGAGGATTAATTTCGACCACCTGGGGATCTTTTGACGTGCAACCGAAAGCTCGGTTACACGGCGCCTCCTCCGCAATAAGCCTCCGTCAGATTGCTACTGGAGCCCACAATCTCAAAGTTTGGTTTGATCAACATTAGGCATGGGTGGACGTCGGCCCACAAAGATACGTGTTTTTCTTTTGCATTTATTCATTCAGGCAACGTCCTATGCACAGACGTTTGCATCTTATCGCTATCATTATTGGTGGCGATAAGATGTGAACGGAAGTTTCAGCGTCTCACGGATTTTCAGCTTCCTGGCATGCGTAGTTGATTTATGTGGGCCGAAAAAGCGGGTTTCATTTTTGTCGATTGAGCCCTGTGGTTTTGCTTTAATTAGGACCTTCAGGTACAAAGCGTTAAGCCACTATATTTCGATCTATGCCAATTTCATTGAGCCTGATCTAGAGACTGCTTTTTTTACTGTAGTTCCAGGAGATGAAATGAGTCTTCTGGACTTATTGTACGCCTTTTCTGAGAAAACACCAAAGTTAAAAGTATCCAGAGATCAGAAAACAAAACAACATTAACAAGAGGAGCAGTGCTTGCGTGGAACATGCAGTATGTAGTATATTAGAGAGCTGTTGTAAATTTCAAAAACCTCACTGAAGAATTAGGACAAGTTCTAAGCATATTAGGAATCCAAAAGACGTCACAACCAATTAAACTCATTATCCGATTGTATTGTGGAAATATATTTTTTTATAACTAACGCGTTTGATGCGGCTTTCTCTTGTGAGCGCTCTACTGGTGGCATTCGCAGAAACTTAGTCTTGTCACGTGAGGCAACATAGAACGGTGCGCTCGAGGCTCAGCAGAAAAGTAACAATAAAACATGAGAACTTATCAACAATAGAATTATCAAGAAAAAAATATTTCGTATTTTCTACTTCGGCTAGACGCTGTTAAATGCGGTAGCTTTACAGGGTGGGCGATGCTCTTAGTTCGTGAGGTGTCCAGTGCAGGATGATTCTTAGTCTTTAGCTGCCTGGGGTGTGTGGTGCTCTTAGTTCAAGTGGTGACTAGTGCCGGGGTTTGTATAGAAACAGATTGCGCCACACCACTGTCTTTTTGTGACACTGCGCGGGCTTCTCTTCAGCACCACCCGCGGATACAAAGCATTTGCGTTGGGGTTCCTGCGTCACCAAGAAGGTTGAAGCGCTCGTTCCGCCCTTTCCACTAAGCGTTTCGCGGGCTCTTTCTACACCACTTGTTTATGCTCCTCTCTTTCTGTTTCTTTCCATCCCTCTCCGCTCGGCGCCCTTTCTCACACCACCTGCTTCTGCTCCTCCCGTTCCTGCCTGATGTGTTCGTAGCTCAGTCTGCAAAGCAATTGGGGAGGAGATCGAACAGTCACGTGACTAGTGGCACGCTTCAGCTGTGGGGACAACAAACCGTATTTTATTCTTTGTTTTTGATCCGAGAAATCAAAGATGACGATTCGAAGGCCGCCTCCCATGCGACTAAAGCACTGGTCAGAGCGAAGCGCTTGAGCCCAGATCGTGCTAAGTCGTTGTTCAACTTCTTTGTTTTGTTCGATCGCGTGCCCAATAGGTTTCCACGCCGTTTACCGAAATTCAGTAACTGGCACCGTTTTTTTCTCATGATTGTTTAACGGTTATAGCCAATTCACACGACGGACCAAATCGCGATTTTCGTCCGAAGACCGTGTACCACGTGACCGGCACGTCACCGATTTTTGCGTTGCGCGCCTTGTCAGCGGACGCAGGGACTGATAAGTCGATCGCCTTTTTTACTCGTTTATTTTTGGCGGGAGATTGACTTGAAAAGCGTTTAGTCTGGCAACGATACATGTTTCTTTTTGTTTTTTGTTTTTTAATTTCTGGACGATTAAAACAAAACAAAGAAGCGCATCGTTGTATTTTGTGCGTTCGCTGGTTCATTTTGTCACGTCATTCTTGATTCCACGCGTGAAAGAAACTGCAGAAACTTTGTCCGGCTGACGCGACGTAGGTTCCGGTACTCCTCCGGGTCCGTGTCAATGAGCTCCCGTCAAAACTTGTCTAGCACGCCGCGATAATTCTTCCACGTCCAATCAGGATTTCACCGAGCAAGACCTCTCTTGTGGATGTGGTGTAGTTGAGTGTTGTGAACGAGCGCGAAGTGCGGGAAGGTATCTTCAAACGCCCCTCCGCGAGCCCAGAACTTCGTCGCTTCTACGCGGAACCCTTCTCGAGCAGGACCATGCATGTGTCATTCTCATGCCTTGGGTTAGTAAAGCTAGTGGCGCTTTGCGCGAAGCCTATCACGGTGTTTTGTCTCGATCTGTACGTAACAGCGGCGTACGATTCATTATCGCGGTAGTAAACGTCGATTTCTCTCTCGGACAACGGTGCCACGGTGCGATGTTCGAGTTTCGCGGCACTGTGGGGTGGCGAACCGGTTCGGTCCGTCCTCGCTGGCGTCTGCTCGTCGTCTCCCTAGTGTGGATACCCTTGTGAGACGGACAAACCGCGGACATGTCGTCACCTGATTGATCCGTCCGCGGGCCAGTCCGTGGTGTGAATCTGTCATTACGGACTGACCGACCTCCCCATCTCGCGCTTCCGTGCCTCCTACGTTTGGTTGGCTTTACAAAGCTAACTTTTGTTTTTACAAATTTACCGCTTTAAATGTAAAAAAAATAGGAGACAAGCCAGTGATAGCAGACGCCCAAAGAGAAGAAGACGCTATGACGATGCACTTTTTGCGCTGTTTGATTGGCTTCCTTGGATATGAGCGTCGCCTGTGGTCCAACTTAAAATGGAAGGGGGTATTGCAGCCCCCGCGTGCGGCGGCGCCCGATGGAGCGGGCAGGACCAACACCACCTAGAAGATTCGAAGCATCGGAGTAGAATTGTGACGTCATCACAGTGAGATCAAGCGAAAGACATGAATTGGATACGGGTGCTGCGTCGGTGTTCGGCTGGGCCTCGGGTCCAATCAACGCGTCGAAGGAAGCTCTGTATTGGGCTCGGGTGCAATAGCTTAGTTGGCGTCATCCGACTGGGATCACGTTCCACGGAGAAAAAGTGGGGCGTTCAGCGGCCCTCGTTCTTCTAAAGGGTGTTGGTAGGACGCCCTTCGAGCGGAATATTTCATGTTTACCCCACGTGACTTGTTTAGTGGCCGCGAATGCCACCAGTCTAGCGCCCGACAGAAAAAGCCGCAAACTCTCACGTTAAAAAAAAAGAAAAGAAAAGCGTGATCACGAATGTAGACAGAATTTAACAGGTAGGCCTTGTGTCCGAGCCTAACCAATGACACTAAATATATGAATTCACTCGTTGTACTTCTGCCACCCTTCTAACGGAAGAAACTGGCAGGAAGTTTCATTCCGCTTCCGGCACGCCTTGTATATATCACCCTGTATTTACCTTTTAATTACCCTTTGAGCCCTCCTTAGTCACATTTTAATCACTTTGTAATCATCCTCTAAACCCTTTAAATGATGCCAGTTACGTTTCAGGAAGCACCTCTGTCAAAGTTGCAGGAAGTACTTGCACTGGCACTCATTTCGGATTCATTCAGGTTCGCCGATCCTGACTTCATCTGAAAAGCATCACTGCTGTCCCACAACATTATCGAAGCCCTTCTTTTTAGACGGCGAGTAACCGTTGCAAAATGTGTCTTTGGCGCATCAAAATGCAAGGAGGAGCTCGCCATTCAAAGAGCAACACAGTGAAGGTGCAGGGCATGTGCAATGACTGGGCGGCCAAGCTCGCACCGTCATTGGATGAGGTCGGATAAGAGACGAACGCACCAGGTGCCGCAAGGAGGAGATGAACTTGCACACCGTGTAGTCACCGACTGCTTCGCTAACGTAGTGCGTGGTTATCATGTTTACACGTCCTGAATTGTGATCGGTCCTTCGGCCCTCTTTTCGGTGAACGCCGCACTCTCGTACTCCGTAAAGCGATAGTCAGATGTTCGAGACTCGCGGAACACCCTTCCAGGCTGTCAGGGTATTGCGCACTTTGTTTCATCACAGGTAAGCTTTGCAGAGTCAAAGACTACAACACGTGTGCACAATAACTAAAATTCCAAGGTCACATTGCATTCGCTGAGTTTGGTTAGTTTAGCTGATTTGTGCAGACATACGACCCAAATTATAAATACTACGAAGTTGCACTTTTTGCGCCGTTTAATTGCCCTCAACAGCTCGTGGCATCGGCTCGTGGCATCGGCTGTGTTTCAGCCCACGGTTAAATGAAATGTTAGCTCTTGAGGACCGAAACTATCTAACGCAAGCTCTGTATCGGAACAGCGGGTCGACTCTGAATTTATATTTCTTCGAATTATATTCTTCATCGACAAAATCCTTCGTCTACTGCAAGACTTCCAAGCCGTCGTGAATTCTCCGCTGGTTTTTAGAGGCGCTCTTGCGTGCGAGCAGCGAAATACTTTTCTTCGGCAACACTGTCCTCTGGTACGAAACCTCTGAGTACGTAACGTATGGTAGGCGCGTCACCTAGCACTGCGTGAGCATACTGCATGTCCTTCTCTATCACATGAGTTTACGATTATTTTATACTTAAACCTTGTTGAGATACCGCATGACCCCTCATTTTTTGCAAGACTCCCGCCTTTGTTGTAAAGTAAAACTACACTATTTTTCCTCCCAGGTTTTCGTCTCCTTTGCATTATTTGCTTGCTTGTTGGTGTATTCGCTTTATCTGACTCTGCTCACAAGACCTTAGCTGTCATAAATAAGATGTGCATAGTGGTTTTAGATGCATGAGTCCACGGGTTTTCCTCCTAGGCAGTTTTTACATCACGTACGTTATTATGGGCACTCAGAAGCTAATAATTACGACACACCTTATGCCAAGGTGCACTTAGCGTCTTCCGCTCTTTATTGATGGACCCTAGGAATATAAGAAGTATGCCAAATATGATAAGTGTACGATTTCATATTGGTCGCTGAACCATGTCGCTCACACTCAGCTGCAATAATTATTCCGTGTTTTTTTCTTCAAATTATTCAGAATTATTTAGTAAAACTGTCATTGGTATGAGCGTCCTTCTATAAGATTTATCTGGAAGGCTACAATATTTAAGGTGTTCGGCTGGCAAGGAAATATAGTTTTCCTCTGCATAGAAATCCTCGATTGTCGTTTGTTTTTACCTTCTCAAACGTGAGCTCGTTAACAGCACAATTACATCACAGAACTTGCCAATCAGATAAGCAACGCCGAGTAAGAGGTTTGTCATCATTGGAGGTGAAAACATCGGGTCTTACTCTTCTAACGAAGGTTATACAAAGGCTTACATAGCTTAGACAGGAAACTTCCTTAAAACCTTTTTTATCTGTATTAGCCAATTCAATTGCCCCCATCAAAGAAAAGGTTGATTTTAAACACAGTATGCGTTTATGGACTAGATTTCATGCGAACAGCGTGAAGCTTGAGTGTAGGAAAAAGAAAACGCTGCACATAGGCAAGGACATCATGAAGCATACACGGACCATAGCAGGCAATGCTTACGCATTCAAAGAAAATGCATTCTTAGTCATAGCTAGGGCTCCGTGTTTTCGGAGTTTATTTTTCATGAAATTCGGAGGGTGTTTTTCGGAGTTTATTTTTTAGCAGAAATTCGGTGTTTATAGGAGTTTATTTTTCGTAAATCCCCAATTCTCCGAAATTCGGAGATTAATTTCGCAGTGTTTTTTATTAAAAAATAATAAATAATAACCGGATGCAAACGTATGCCAGATAAAAAATAAAACGCGCTTGTATCAATTAAGATTTCTTCAGTTGAATTTGGCGTTGGTGTCATTGGCAATACGAATTTGTCCCACGACAAAAGTCGCACACAAGTGTGGTTTCGATAAAAGTCGATACCTTAAAATCAATAAACTGCCGAGGTAGCCGCAAGGAAGCTCGTAGTCATCCCATCAATCTATCCCGCGGCCGTGCGAGGTGGAGTGGTTAAGGATGTAATAGAGAAGATTCAACTGACCCTCTTTCCTATTTTATACAACCTCTATGGTCCATAGCTTTCACTGTTACCCCCCCCCCCCCCCCCCCAAAAATATGCGCTCTCCTTTCTCTAAACCCCAAATCCCATGGCCGAAACTGGAAACCAAAAGAGTGGCTTTTGTCGTGAGGCGAATGGTACGATGGCCTGTTTCCCTGAACCAACCTTGACGAAACAAGCCGTAAGACCCCCTTTTTGACAACGGTCCAAGGCTTGAATGATAATTATGGTGTCATTTTCCCAGGACCATTGATCCTGCGCTGCTCAAATTGTAAAAAAAAAAAAAAAATACTTATTATTTTTTTTTGTTGGGGGGGGGGGGGGTGACATGGGCACATAACAATTCGGAGTTTATCGGATAAATCCGAATTGACAAAAATTTTACCGGCGGGTGTTTTCCGGAGTTTTTCGGATTTATCCGAAAACACGGAGCCCTAGACTCATAGCTAATCACACGAACACATGGTTAGGCATAATTAATTGATCAATGCGAGATTTACCAAACGGCTTATTGGAAATAGAACCCGTAATCTCTACATTCCGGCACCTTTGCTGTCGAGTTGCGGAAGCTACTGTGGTGTCATTAAATTGACAAGTGTCCGGCTTACGATAAGCTGCGATGAATGAGCATAAAGGAAAGGGGCAATCCACAGACGTGACACCGAGCGAATCCTACTAATGATCTCACCAATCAAACAAGCACAAAATCTTCACCCAGCTCAACGAAGTGCCAATTACGCTTGCTCAAGATGTCTTCGTGTGGTCGCTCGGAGTTGTTGCTACTCTCTTTAACAAGTGAGACTCATTATCCGAAAAAGGATCCTGATGATGAGATGCGGATCGCTTGGCAGAGGTCAATTGTCTTTTTAACGTGAAATGTTGTTTGGCTGGGCATTTCGTGAAGTGCATAAGTGAAGCCTGAATAAAAGCGTGTCCGGGAATCTCCACACTGATTGGTTTTGACTGAGGAGGAAAAGGGCATAGCAGTAAAAAAAAGCCGTGAGTTGAGGTGCTATTGGCGGGAAAGCCTTGCGGGGCATACGCTCTGCGTCCGGAAGTGAGCAACTTGACACCCTGTCACACGTTTTTAAAACCCGGGTTAGCGCCGGTATCTCAATTTCAGGAACTGCTGTCGAGTGTACATGCCACGAGTTAAGCCAGTCGCTAAACTGACCGATGAAGAGCGCCGACAGCGTAGACGCCTCGCGGTTCACGTGGAACAAAATATTCCAGCAAATTGTTATGCATTTTTTTTTAAAAAGTAACCAAAAGATATTTGAAAGTTTGTGTATATCTTTATGTCTTCATTGGCTACAGCTCCTGACACATTCTCACAGAACGTAAAAAAAACAACAAAAAACAGCTTGTTCTAGAGTCAGTGGCTTGTGGCACAAGATTGCCTAACCCTAGGGCACGCACACCTTTTTTGCACGGCGTAAACACTGTGTCCTTCCCATGGTAGAGTGCCCATGTGTAAGGGAGGAAGCAACTAAAACCACGGAGAACATTTGCAGTTCAATAGATGACACTTCCGACGGAAATTGGTTGCTGGTGCGCATGCGTGAGCTGGCGCGTCCCGAGGAGGACAACGGGTGGAGAGGATGAGCCAAGCTTGTAGGCTCTTCCAGACGATCGCCTCTTTTTCCTCTCCCTCGTATCCTGTATTGCAAAAGTGGCCTCTAAACCACGTGACCCTGATGAAGCAGCTTGAAACACTAAAATCTCAACACACTACGCAAATATGTTCTTGGTAAGTCTCTATAATAAGCTACAGCAAAAGAAGGTTGGGTGAGGGAAAGAAAGACCGGGGAGGAGGAAGAAGACATAACGTTGGAGAGGAAGAGGTTTCCGCCTCTGCTCTCCAGCGTTCCGTTCTGCCTCCTCCTCCCGGCCTTCCTCGCCCTATTTTCTTGAGTTGTAACGGACTATGGAAAGAATGTTCGCTGACGAACTAGAATAAGAAGCCGCTGTGAACTAAAAACCTTCCGATGCATTTGTGAAGCTTAGTGATCAACTTTAATAGGCTCTTGAATCTTGCGTCCTTGGGCTCGTTCGTTTTCAGTAGTAGATTATATTGTCACGAATGACAAGGTGACAAACAAGAAATAACTGAGGAACCTGAAACGTTTAATGGGTCAAACTTGTGCCCAAAACCAAAAGGAAACAGAAGATAACAACAGAGCGTCACGGGCGTCGAAGTCGGGGTAACAGCAGGATCGAACGCTGGGGCGAGACTGACTACGGATCGCCAAGCAGAGCCCCTGATGTACACGCGTTGGCTTCTGGAACAACCAACCTAGAAGGTTCGGCGACTAGAATATTCGTACCTCAAACAAGCTACAAAAATTTGGAATGTACCAGAACACTAAATTGCAAGAATAAATAAAAGACGCGTCACTCCCTTGAAACGAAGCCTAGCTCTTCGCGTGGGAAGCAAGCACGATAACGGTTAGGCCACGACCGCGCTGCCTACTTGGCCAGTCACGCGCGGCACTATGAAGGAGATTATCGTGTACATTTCTTGGTCGATTAAATAATTGCAATTGCAAAATGACTAAACTATAAAACATTGTATCATTTCGCATTACGTGCTGCTTTATTATGCCCATAATT
This sequence comes from Ixodes persulcatus, assembly GCA_013358835.2. Classification (NCBI taxonomy): domain Eukaryota; kingdom Metazoa; phylum Arthropoda; class Arachnida; order Ixodida; family Ixodidae; genus Ixodes; species Ixodes persulcatus. Next base: position 731,978 of record JABSTQ010009592.1, on the reverse strand, counting down.
CACACCGTATGCTTAGAGCGGCCGCTAAAGATGTAACCTCAAATATTGCGTCCATTCAGAGGAGAACCAATAAATTGGAGGCACTTTTTAAACTTAGAAAAAAGTTTCTTTTGAGACGGTGTTTGCTTTCTCACTCTTCGGGAGTGAAACAGCATTGTATGAGTTTTGGCTGATGTCTATGATAAGGCTGTTAGACCGAACATACATTTCCGAGGTGTCCGGTGGCCATTAACCTTTTATATAAAGAGCGTGAACCAATTTATTTCACAGGTTTGTCACCTTGCTGCCATTCTAGATAGATTGATTGATTAAGAACACGTTCGACGAAATGCAAAAAAAAATTGATGCTTTTATTCTTGGACTTAGTCTTCCTCAGTGGGGCTCCTCAGAATACCTCCGCTACGTCCTATAGTCAATGTCCCTTTCCCCTCCTTCATCCTCGCCCAACTCTTTCACCCATGGTTCTTGCGAAAACTGTTAATAAGTACAAAATCCTTTACCTAGAATAAGCAGGTTGACGACGAGCAAAAAAACTACATTAATCATCGCGTTTTTAATTATCCCCTTGCCCGATTTGGAAATCAACGGAATCCTTTCATTCTAAGCCACGTTATGAACAATGACAGCCCTCCACACTTGAGCGCAAAAATGATAAATTTAAACAAATTTATGTAATATATGCTTTCAAGAACCGCCGTTATACAGGCCGCAGCGCTTACTAAGGCAAAGGCAATCCTGAACCAGTTGAAAAGCGCCCAGAAAAGAATTGCCGAATCTGCCATTTTCCTGAACGCCCAATGCTCGCGCTTATTTATTCCGGAAGTCAATTTCCGCATGAATTCCAAGACACTCATTTACTATTTGCGTCTTTCTCATGCCCAGGTGTTAGGAAATCTGGGCTTAAGAAACCTCACAATCTAGCTTTTCAGTAAGCCTTTTATTTAAATTCCGAAAACCCGGGATAAATGATGAGCACTGAAGAAAGATACATATATATATAATATTATTTTATTTAGGTGTCCAAAAACAATCAAGAATTTATTCACTTTTCCCACCGGGAAAGAATCGGTGATCGCAAGTTTTACATATTTTAGTCTCTTAATTGCATACAACCCAACGATGCATTCGAAGTAGGATCGTTGATATTTTTAGGGCTCAGTCTACTGGAGAAGGTGAACGGTACAATCCTTCGTCCCACATGCCCTCGCAGTCGCAAAAGGAAGTATTTTTCCTTTGGCTATAAAGGACTGCGCGATCATAGGAACGAAATAAATTTTTCTGTAGGTGTTAATGTAAAACCGCATGCATATTGTGCTTCTGGTATTACTTATTATCTGTTTTTTAATTAAATTTAATTATTTAGTCCACGTTTAATCAAGTGACTCAAAGAAGATCACAGAACAGCGATATTTTTTATAATGGCGTTTTGGCGCAGTATGTACACCCGCCGGCGATATAACGGTGAACGCCGGACCGTCGACCGGTGCGTACTATCAGCGCCATGACGCGGCTGCCGTGGCGGCTCGCTTTCTTATCGCTCGCTTCGCCGAGATTAAGCGCTTGGATTCGAGCGCTGTTCTCAGTTATGCTGCTACTCCCCGCAGAAAGCGTCGAAGTGAGTTTCGATTTCGGCATCGCTTTTTGTGGGCGCCGTGTCTACGTCATTGCCGGCAAATGATTTGCGCACTGCGCGTGAACTAGAGCGGACGTTGTTCAGCATAGTTCATCAGTAACTCAACCGCTTTTTTCATTGGTGGCAGTATTCACAGGTGCGAGGTCAGTCTCCAAAATGCTTATGCAAATAATATCCGAAGTAACACCAAGAGGAAATAAACTTGAAAATAATACAGAAACAAACATGCGACAGTATGGGAAGAAGGACGTAAAAACTGGCAAAAGAAAAAAGAAAAATAACTTCATGGACAATTAAAATCCCAACCTCGGCTGAAAGCAGAAGCTCAATTCTTTCTTCTTTAAATATTTTGGCATGTTTACGATATTGTTTTCTGCTCGCACCACAGACGGCGCCGTTGAGGTAGGTTCCAGAGAGGATTGTCTCTTAGCCCGCAGTGTAAGAAACAAGAAAACAATCAACGCGATGGCTATTTTTGTTGTGCGTGCGTGCGTGCGCGTGCGTATCTATGTGTGCGAGTGTGTCATCGAGCGCAAGACCAGTTGTGCGAGCGCTGAGGCTTTAAGAGAGGTTCCGTCGGCGCCGCAGTCTTGCAAAAGTAATTGTAATTGTGCCTGAAGTTTTGCAATTACTGACACTAGAAAGTAATTAAATTACAAGTACAATTCGTTTTTACTGAAAGTAATTATTTACAATTACAAATTAGCAAAAAGTAATTAAATTACAGTAATTCAATTACTGTAATCGAATTACCACCCAAATATATTTTGCATTCACAACTGATAGGAAGTGCTTAGTTGTACCTCGAGCTTTTCTCTACGGAAATCAGTTATGATAGTTTGTACATGTTACTTTCTTTGGCCAATAAAAAAACGCAGCTCGTTTTAACAACGTTTGCAGACCGTTAGCTCACTTGGACGCATGAATGAATCAAGAATGGTACTTTGTTTCGGGCGGTAGCGTGCTCCCCCTAGCATGCAAAAGCTTGACTAAACTAGATTTGGCTTGGCTAAAACGCGTGACACCCTCACAGTTTCAATAAAGGCCCGGGGTGCTCACCAGTGGCACTGGCGTTTCCAGAAAGGTCCAGTGCTGCTCCGCCATTTGCTTCGAAGGGCCGCTTGAGAAACGAGCCTCGTGCACTGGCGCATTTGACACTACTTGCAAGGCAAACGCTAACGCACCGAGGGTCATTATATCCGCACCATGGAGTCCAGCCTTGAGGCGGTCATGAAACGTTATCGAGTTGGGTTGTTTATTACTTTGCAGAAGCGTACTGGTCCTAGTCGGGCCCAAGTATACTCGCCCATACCGCCACTGATTCAGAAGCTTCTTTGTCGCGGTGAAATTGCGAGGATAAAAGGGGACTATTTCTTGCAGTCTTGCCTTTGCAACGTTTGATGATGTAATTGTAGGATCGAAACCATCCGCCTGACAACAATCGAGCTCGGCTTATGGATTGAACACGAGAACTGCATGAGCACACGACTTCGGCTCGTAACAATCAATGCCTCGGCGGACACTCGTTTAGTGGCCCGTGTCAAACCACTGCGGTGATGAGAATAGCCCAACTCTAACAATGCCTGTAGTCAGAGCGCGTTTTCTACTTTGCCGACCTCAGCGCGTGGCTATGATTAACGTTGGAGGCATAGGATAGGCAACAGGCCATGTGGCCACTTGTTCTGGCTCCAAATTGAGGGGATGAACGATGCTCATATTTCTCGAATTGTTTTGGTGACTGCCATTGGCTAAACAGAAAAACTAAGGCAAGTTGATTTGGTAATTAACGTTAGGGAGCTATTCTAATTAGAATTTAGCGCAAGTAGAAAATCGTTTCATAGTTCTTTAAAGCTACTGCTTTAATTGCTTTTTGAGCGTGCGCGGTTCCGGCAGCTGGTGCAGATGCGGAAAATGCCAATCCCAATATTTTGTTCGTCCCTGGTTTTCCCACCAACTTCATTGGGAAATTTTGTGTCACGTGACCTCAACACCAATTCGGTTTTCCCTGTAAATTCAGGGCGAAAATTGATATCTCGTGTACTGACACCCGAGACTTACATTCAAACTCAATTTTCCCGTTAAAATTGGCGGGGAAATTCATATCACGTGACCTGACGTCACGAGGCCAATGCATCAATTGAATTTCTCCGCTAAATCTAGGAGCGAAATCGACATCACGGTACTTGTCATCACGTGACCTATAACGAAAGCTTAAGTTTACGGCTAAATCTAGCTGAAAAGCCGGCGTCACGTGACTTTTGTACCAAGTTTAACGAACAAATTATTACAAATATGGGTTCCGCACTCCCCAAAACGATTCTTTAATGTCTTCTAAACAAATCTAAATGGTCGCCGCTTAAATAGTGCATTTCATGCACTACATCCTTTTCGGGCTTGGTCCGTTAAAATCCGAATAAACTTCAGCTCAATTCAATTCAATAGGAGTTTGGAGATAAAGACCACTGCAATTTTTGTAAGCAATGAGATGGCGTATGCTTGACGAAACCGGAGCTGCCGTGGTGGTGGCATTACTGTTGAACTTGTGCAGCAAACATTTCACACCACCAAATTAATTTTGTTTCGCTAAGAACAAATAAAATAATAACTGGCGCGCTGTATTGGAGTCACATATTACGAAAATGAAACTCAAATCCAGGTTGGAGAAAAATAGAAAAAAACAAAAAGAGGAGATACATTGTTTTCCAATATTGTCTCAAGTTATTTGTTTTAATACATCCCTCTTTCTTTTAGGCACAATATAGGTTCTTATGCATGTGCTTTTTGCTGCTTCTTACAGAAAATATAAAAAGAAAATGGGGACAACATAGAAGACATATTTATTTCGACTGCACCCAAGAAAAGAATCTTCATATAGGTTGCGAGGCATAGTAGAACACAGACCTTTGGATTATCTTAGTAAGGTTAAAGTTATTATAGGTCCTTAACTTTGTTTTGATTGTCTAGAAACCTATCTTGAAGTGTAATCTTTAAAAGAAAGCAATCAAATTGTCGGGATGAAGAATTGCATGCATTTTGAGAGTTTTTGTTAAGTTACTTTGCTTTCAGTTTTCTTTATAATGAGTTCTACAACACCACGTTCCCGTGCAGTCTACGTTACTGAACACTGAAAGTTACGCGAAGATACTTTTACGACTGCCCATGAAAAATCAGCCACGTAACCCATGAAGAATCAAAGCAACAGCGTAGCTATACTCAGACACTTGTTAAACTCCCGCCCATTATGTTCCAGACTAGGCAGGAAGTCGAGGACCTCAGCTGGTCATACGGAAATTCATTTTATTCTCGCTTACGCAAAGCACAATTCCAGAAGACTTCTGTGCATCAATTATACGGAAGAGTTGCAAAGCAGGCATTGAAGATACCGCTAACGTAGAAGGACGACGTTTGCGCTCGAAATGGGAAATTTCTGTTATAGCAACAAAAAAAAAAAAAAAATTAAGAGTTTTTGTATTATGCAGTTCAGCGAATAGGTGCAACACGTGAACCCAAGTTTAGGAAATGCTCTTAAGGTAATTTTGCTTAACGTATTTTTTTTTGTATGTTTGAGATTGATAGAATTTTTTTTTTATGCTTACGGAGATGTTAACTAACGAATTAGTTAGAAGCTGCACAAACGAGTATGGCACGAACGAATTGGCATAGAACGTTAAACTGAATGCTGCTACATTGAATTCTCGTGCTGGAATTATGAAGCATTTCTGCCAAAGTGAACATTCCATTTCACGGAGCATCCGCAACATAAAGTTCCTTTCGCTCAAGCAGTTTGAAGTCACGCTTTGAATAGATTGGTGCTTCTATACTTGCTCACCAACTAAAGTTTTCATTTATTAAATAAAAATAAACACGAAATGACGCATAATGCACGGAGGAAAAACAAAAGCTTAGTTTGAACCACTCGAAGCGGTCGAAATTGCCCGTTCCCGCCTTACCGTTCTTTTTTTATTCTTCGGTCCTAGGTACTCTAACAAATGGCGAAACCTTTACGGCACTCCAGACGTTCGGCTCCGTCCAAAGATAGCAGTAGCCCATTCCTAACGACCGTTGAAAGCAGGCTTTATAGGCATATAATTTAGGGCCCCCGCTCTTTGCTCGCAATTGTCCAGAAAATTGTGCGTTCTCAATGGAATTAGAAAGAAACGGCAAAGTTTAAATTACAGTAAAAGGAACGCGCTCAGAGATACTCGATGATTCCAACCGTCTCCTATTACAAAGAACTACAAGCTTCTTCTTTTCTTCTACCGTAAAACTGAGCATTTAAGATAAACGTCGGAATTATAGACATGGTTTGCTTTTGTAGATTTGATGCTTGGGCCTATTAATCGAAATTTGTTATATTCGGAGCGCAAATTCGGCTGCTTCTTTTTTCAGGAGTTATGGTGACGTCAGAATGCCGAGGTCTAGATGCCTCTGATCGAAACTGGCGCGCGTGCAAAGCGTCTGTGGCGATCTTGTGTTTACACTTTGAGCGTCACCAACTAGCCACAAGCGAAAGTATTCGTAAGCTAACAGTCCTGTGGAAGAATGGCCGGTTTGTCCAATAGCTTCTATTGTTATGTTCGTGAACATTGTTTTCCGTACGTTTGCCTTGTGGGAACGAGATTATGCATCGCCAAAACCAACTCGGCCCAACTCGCTGTGTTTCGTTAATGCAGCGAAATCGGGGTAAAATAATTGGTAGCTTCATATCGTCTCAAGGAAACAGGTCAATTCAGAAAATCCGTTAAAGAATATATTTCTTTTCCGGTACTTTTTTATACTTTTTTTTCTTTTTACAATGCTTCATTTATTTCTTTTAACAAGATGTAAGTTTGTGTCATATTGCTAGGCGATTTTGTGATGGCAGTGAGAGCGATGAAAAAAGAAACGTGAACAACAAAAATCTAAAACATCGTTATTAAAATGACAAGGTAGCCCAGGGCCAGATAATATAAAAAAAAAAAATACCCGCGTGATCCTCAAAGCAAGAGCTAAGGCTCGGTTTTTACATGTGCAGTTTGCCTCAAATACAGAGCCTGATGTCTTGATGCCGCTCTTATAGGCGTTACCGAAAAAAAGTAACGAAATACGTTTCGATCGTTACTTGCAAAATAAAGGAACGGGTTATCGACCTACGTTACCTCAAATAAAATGAACGCGTTACCGTTTCCGTTACCGGTAAAAAGTAACGCACGTTACTTTTGCGTTACTTTTTATTTATAAATTGACAGTAACATCGTATTTGTGGTGACACCGTTCTTTGACAGTGGGACAAAGGACGTGGGCGTCGGGATTTTTTAATGCTAAAGCATTAACTGTCCTATGTAGCGAAGCGGGTGTTGTCAGTAGCAGCGAAAAACAACACCTAAATTACCATTGGCTGATTGAAACGGCCCCTAAAGTCGTAGTAGCCATAGGTACAGCAACACAGATGCTTTGTCACGAAATGAATACAAAGAAAAGCATAGCAAAGCAGATGCATCGTCACGGAAGCCATGGAGCCGGTGCGAGCGCCGCGCCTGCGCATTGGTGGAGCGTGATGTCACCGCCGGAGTTCCGTGTGAAAAAGGAAGACATGGCGCACTGCTTGCAGGAATGCTCTGAGCGTAGGAATGCTTCCGCATTCCTACACGTAAGCAGTCTTAATTGGCTTCGTTTAAGTTTTTAAAGTGATACTGTTTGCGGGGGGCAAACAAAAGACAGGCAACATTTTGAAGGTAAGTGGATTTAGTGCAATAATTAATGACTTTGCGCCTATGCTTTGTTTCAGCTTACGTCCAGACGCTGCCTACGCTAGTAGCTAATGGGATTAATCAAGCAGCGTGAAACGCGCGATCAGTAGGCCTTTTTTGTTTATGATTGGTTCAGCGACGACACAACACGTAAGAAACATGACGAATACCATGATCGTCCCCGTTTAACGCTGTCTGATTGGTTCACTCAGCTCGTAGCGTCGACTGCGTCTGGATTTAAGCAAAGACGAAGTATACAAAAACAAACAAATTTTAAGCGTACTTTTTTCAGGTTTTGGGAAGATGTAACGAGCAACGTAACTACATTACCCGTTTCTCGAAATACGCAACGTAAATACCTTAACCTCTTACTGTTTTGAGAACGTAACGAGTACGTTCCTGCTTTAAAGAGAAAAGTAACGCGTTACCGGTAACGCAGTTACTTGTAACGCGTTACCGCCAACACTGCTTGATGCACAAGTAGCGCGATCAAAATACTCCAACACATCATAAAAGGCGAAGAAAAAACAGTAAAACAATTGTACCGGAAATCATAGGCTTCTGTCCCTTCCAAAAAAAAAACATATTTCAAAAGGGTATGATTTTGCGCAAGAAGAAAAAGAAGAGCAAGGCCGCGACTGCACCTCCCCTATTAATTACAAAACTCGGAACTTCCTTACTCATTTACGATAAGGAAAGAGGGACATTTAAGACAAACAGACAAGACAGGCTTTCGAAAGCCTGTCTTGTCTGTTTGTCTTAAATGCCCCTCTTTCCTTATCGTAAATTAATAACCAACACGCTCTTCCATCGACATTCCTTACTCGACAACTTTATTCTGACCTTTGACGCTCAGCAGTTTTTAGCATCAAAGAAACAGCATAACGAGCGACGGAAATATACTTTCGCGTGTTAAAAAAAGCTCAGCGGGAATCAAACACCTCAACGACGTCTGCCACCAAACATCACAACTCAATTTCAAGTGAGAACCTTGCGTCCCCCTTGTGAAGGGGGGGGGGGTATATCATTCAACCAGGAACGGTTTCCTTTCTTCGGATCTTCCAAATACCACTTCTATTTACCACCGAACCTTCTTTGTGCGGGACAAAATGAGGTTCCGCAATGGATGCCGACAGGACTCCTCTGGGCTTCACGATGTTTATTTCTCCACTTCTTTTCTTCTTTCGGCTGCTTTGTACCTTCGGGAAGAAGTGATTGCTTTTTAGCGTACACATGGTTACTTCTGCTTTGATCCTAGAAGACGGAGATTTTCTGCGCCCCTATTGGACGTCCGATGGATGGCAGGGGTCGTTTTGTGGCAGCTGTTGCTTTGGTTTTTCCCGATCTCTGTTTCTTACGCAGGTTCTCTGGTGTGCCTTTTGTTGACGGGGCGGTCATTTTAGTTTAGCGCTTTTTTTTTCTGTGTAGGAACTGCTACGGTAGATATAAATTTGACATGCTGAATTGTGTGATAAAGTTTGTAAGTTCGAGGAAAAAGAGACTATAGGGTGATTTGAACTTCGGTGTCGAGAGTTAACCGGGAGCGTAGGATGTTTATTCAGAGCAAGTTCGCGTAAACCAAAATTTTCCCCCTGTCTGTAATGTCAAACGCTTTAAACTAGCCCTAAACTAAGCAACATATGGTTCAAACTATGTCTTAGCACAAGGCGTGTTTTATCACCCGAACTCTACGAGGAGAGAGTCATTAAAAAACCGTCATGTCAATTTCACGGGGAAATTGAAGTGAACTGACAACGTCATGCGACCTCAAGTCATGTGATGTCAGTTTCCCCACTAAATTTAGCGTTACAATTTAGATCACATCACCACGTCAGTTGATTTAAAGCCACGTGACGTTAATATTTCCGTTCAGTTTAGCGAGAAAATTGACGCAACGTCAATTACCCTTCGAGTTTGAAGTCTAAACACTCGGTGCTTCCCGGCTACTGTCAGCATGATCGAGGTTGTGCCATTTGTATTTTATGTAAATTAAAATACATCGCGCGGTTTTGGCGAGTTATTTGGTTTATTCCATTACCTCAAACATTCTCCTTTCAGGGTATTGTATGTCTCTCGGCTAGCAAAAGATTAATCCTAATCTTTGGTTATGCCTCGGGAAACTAATGGCCTTATTGAAGATCAATATGGCCGCGCTGGGATATGCTTCCAACAATCATTGGCATGAAAAGTCCATATTTTATATTGATGGCAATGCTCATCCGCAGAAATGTTAAATGCGATTAATGACACATTTCAAGAACTTAATTGCCAGTTGGGAAAAGCGCAAAAATAAATCTATTCTTATAAGGGCCCAAATTACCTTGGCCGAAAAAATCACCTATGGACCTTTAGCAGGATCTTGCAGGGTGGACTCTCTCCTCTACACAAGCTCCATTCATTCTCAATGCCTAGACCTACGTTCTCCTAATATATACGATTTTTTTAAGCAAACGCACATTACAGCGGATCTGATGGTTAAAGAAATGTACAGTCGCTAAGTCATATCCATCCAATTTCGGTGGTAAAGAATGCGGAAAAAATTAAGCACAGAGCAGACTTGTACCGTACGCATTACAAGTAATCAAATTACTTGTAATGGATTACTTTTTGGTGTAATTTTTTATTCAGTTGAATACTTTTATTAGGCAGTAATCACAAGCAGTAATCTGATTACTTTTTGAAGTAATACAAATTCCTTCTAATCGTTACTATTTTTTCACGGGACCCCCTCCCTGCACACACCTTTTTTTTTTCTGAAATGACAAAAATAAAATTTGCTTTTTATTTCGAATAGAAAAAAAAGAATATTTTTGCGGAGCTGTAGGAAACAAGGTCAACTCCTTTGTATGTACAGTTTCTGTGGAATGTCTATTTTTTTTTTCGCGCTGGGACTGGGAGTGGGAAGCCCGAGGGAAGCCCCAGTGCGTGACAAAGGCCATTCAGGGTGAAGTTTGAGGGAGCAGAATGTAGCTTTGTAAGTCCTACGTTCAAACTAGCCCCGTCAAGCACACACACACTGAAAAAAAGAAAACAATTGTGCTTACGGTACCTACTCGCAGCCCGTAGGAGAACCAGAACCGAAGAATGTCTAAAGCGGATGCAAAATATAACAAAGCCAGTTGAAATATTTCCCTGTATTCTTTTACATGGTCTTTGTGACAAGCAAGGTTTCGAGTTGAGAAGTGGTCGGGGTGATCTCTTCCGCTAATAGACTACACATGATCGGTTTCAAATCTGGAGCTGCTGCTCTTTTGTATAACATGCGAGCTCATCCACATGTGAATAATAAAATGAGCGACGCAAAACTTGAGCGACAACCCTTGCATAAGCTTATCAAGATCTAGAACCCCCTCCGCTCCCTCTCCCCTCACCCCCCCCCCCCCCCCCCAAACTAGCGAACGCCCAAATCATTAAACTTCTTCAAACGAATTCTATGCTTGTGACCGCATTGTGAAGTTGCAAAGACCACGAAGTGGGAACCCGTTTCATCTTCTTCAATACTTGTGAAAATGTGAAATATAGGTTGGATGTAGTTCACTGTTATGAGCGCTAAGCATGTAAGTCTTCATACAATAAGGTAATCGGCAAAGTAACGGTTACTTCCTAAAGTAATGTCCAATTACTTTTGCTGTCAAGTAATCAAGTAATCTAATCGAATACGTTTTAGCCAAGAGTGATAGTAATTGTAATGGATTACTTTTTTTAGTAACGTGTACAAGACTGGCACAAAGCCTCATAATGGCGTACCTTGTAATTACTATGTTGAATGCTACTTTTTAACAACATACATTCCAGTCGTTGGTAATAAAAAAAACAAAAAAACACCACCTATAATTCAAGTTTCATGACTGTAACCAAGAGAAAATTAACTGAACATTCATTTTGAGTTTTCTGAAAATCAGAGGTCAAATTACCAACTAAAAATGTGTAGTTATAAGGATACTCCTGATTTATATCCCAGACTTGGAGAATCTGTAATATACATTTTTATATATATATACACGCAAAAAAATCTATTAGTATAAAACGCCCTGAAAACGCTGCACAGATCTGGAGGTCATTCCATTATACGCTTTATTTCTTCAACATCAACCTTCTTACATACGCTGTGTAATAACGTTTTTTTTTTAATATGTGAACGCGCAACGTGTCAAATTAAATTGAATTAAAAGAAGCTTCCTTACAGAAGTTACATTGGTTGCAGACAGATTTATTTCTGTACTTTTCAATTTTCTTTCCCGGAGTGAAAGAACGCGCAACAGTTGAAATACTCAGAGATGTTTTCATCATCATTATCACAAATTATTGTTCCTTGAGGACTCGAATGAATATAGGGGAGCGGAGTGGGGATATTCTAACCAAAATAATAATAATAGCAAACAATCAGGATGCTCCGAATACACTGATTGCTTTTTAAGTAAGATATGACAAATATACTGCGTGTTACTTTCTTTTGCGCTAAAACATTACCGGCCGTCGCAAAACAACTAATGTCTAAAAAAACACAAAAAGAAGTGTTTTTTTAAGTTGGTTTGTGGTCGCCCCCAAAACGTTGCGTTTATTAAGTTTATGCGAAACCTTTCTTCTACGTCCGCATTATGGAACCGGGCTTCAGAAACCTCAATCGCCAACATTCAAAGCGTAAGCCGGGATCAACATCAAAACACGATACGAAAGCGCGTTCCAAACGAGAAAAAACAGAGATGGCGGCATCTATTTCTGCAACATACCGTCCCAAACCTTAGCGTAGTTGAAACTTCAGAGCACGGCTGGCAGTGGCATTCGACCTTTATGCCCTGTAAAGGACCAAAATAGGCGGAGCAGCGTTCGCATTCATCTTCATCAGACATGTCGCTCTTGGGTGACACGGAAAATAAAGACACATCAGCGCCTTCGCTAGCGTTTACACGAAAACATCGCAAAACATAACAAAAAATGAAAGCGTCATTTTTTTTATGTTGTCAGGATCGCAGACGACCCGTCAAAGTACGTTCTTGTCTGCTTCCATGTTGTCGCTTAAGTCGTCGTCTGCTATTTGCGGTGCAGAAAAGGCAGGGCACGTTCCACGCCTTCTTGAGTCAAAATTCGAAATGCCATTCTATCAATACTGATTTTGAAATGCATGTATATTCTCGAAGCGTCGTTAGGTTCCTGCAGTTTTTTTTTTAAACCACGGCTGCGGCTACCGATTTTGTTCAACTATAATATTATGACCGGTACCACTCCGTAGAGACTAAATGTATGAAAAAAGGACAATTTTTAAAGCCATCTCCTGTCAAATTAGCGACATTTTTACTTTTTGGACTTCATTTATGGGAAAAATATATTTTTCCAAAACTATGTTTGGCAGGGATGTGCACTCATATTTCCGACAAACTGCAATTCAGTTTAATTAAAGCAATAATAAATAATAAAAAAACGGAGACACTTTAAACGACATTTCAAAGTTGATTCAAGCTGTCATCAGAAGTTTGATTTGTTTGTATAATTTTGTTTTTGGCAAAAGAATATACCGCGAAGAATACTGGATCAAATAGAAAACAAAACATTTTGGTTCAATATATAAATCGATATATTAAAGTTCGCATTGCGTCAACATTCCGTCAACCCAGAAAGTAACTGGAGGCCTCCAGGTACTTTCTGGGTTTGTTATTATCGAATGAGTTACTGGTAACTAGTTCGATGACAAGCTGGGGTGTACATAATGAAAATAGACGAAAATACATTAAAAAGAAAAATACGAGGCACAAAAACATATATCACCTAAAAAAAACCAAGTGTATTTGTTACAAAATGTTTTCACATGCTCGCGACTCTCCCATATGCAATAAATGTTTTGACTCTCGGACTATTGAGAGTAATATTTGGATACTCATTCCATGCGGTTTTTATCCTTTAAAAACACGCAATTTTATACATTTAATTATTATGCGCCAAACTCCCTGGTCATTTTTCTGTCGTTAAAACGAGTTTTCGCTCGGGACACTGGAGTTGAGTTATGTAAAGAAAGTGTTTTATTTAATAATGAGAGTGCTTGTCCTAATCGAGCTAAACTAGGAAAATCATATCAGCATTTTTATTGTACCTCAAGTAAGAGGCTATGCAGTTCTTGTAGTGTCGGGGTACTTGAAATTAAGATTACAGCGTCGGGAAGGGGGGGGGGGGGGGCGGGCACATTTTTTTATTTTTTTAAGATCTTGTTTTTGATTAAAACTTGTTGCTCAATCCATCGCCAAAACAAATGATAAACAAACAAAAATAAACCAATATTTGTTTTAGAAACACGTGCTGCAGTCTCCTAGGTAGTGCTGTAGAACTTACTCAAGAAAAGTAGTGGCGTTAAACTTAATTGGGGGTTATCAGACACGAACGAACACTGTTCTACAGGTTAAGTGTCGTTAGAGTTACTCGAAAAAGTAACTTTTGCGATACCATGGCATCTACATAAACCACTTAGTTTCAACTTCGAAAACATATTTGACATCTATATTTTAGTTTAACACTCTCCTTAAGACAGGACGTTCAAGCAAAAGCGACACGTACCACGGAGGTAAAGAGTAAAGGCAAGTGCTTGCATATCTGAATATATCGGGCGTTCACGAGAAGTGAGTAGCTTGTTTTGCGACCCGTGTAAATAAACTACGATCCCAGAAAGCCGAAACTTGGTGAGAATGTGACGCTAGTGGTTGTGATAAAACGTGAAATATCGGAAACATGACGTTACCTGGAACGAAATCTAAAAGATAAAGCCTAAATGTATTTGCGAACCGACGTTCACCTAATCCTAGCATTGTCAAACAAGAATTGACATTCCTGGGCGTCTTTAAAAGTTAGTTATTTCACTAAAAAAGGTTTCTCAGGAATAAAAAAAAAACGCAATATTAAGTTTCTTGCCGACAGGTGTTTTTTTTCACTTATATAAATGCCACATACGTCCACAATGTCAGTTCTTCTTTTGCTTAGTTATTTTTTGATCCAAAGTAACGTCGTGTTTTGAAACTTTCGCGCTTCATCCCAACGGCTAGGGTTACATTATCGCGGAGTTTTAACATCCTGCCACGCATAGTTTATTTACGCGGTCGAAAAACATTGTTCTCGTTTCTCATTAACGCCCTTCATATTTGAGCGGATGTCGTAAGTAAAGTAAGTTGCCTAAAGCTATGGGTGTCCCCCCCCCCCCCCCCAAAAAAAAAAAAGAAAAAAGTCGAGTTGTTTTGGGGGTTTGAATCCTTGTTATCCCTGGGAAAGTGTGCATTTAAATTTAAAAAAAATCGCCACGAATTTGAGTGAACTGGATGCTTGACTGATGCACTTAACAATGCACTCATTCAAGCCACATCATTGCCTGCAAAAATGTATCATTCATACCTCCGTAAAAGATTGAGTCGCGTCCTCGGTCGCAATACGAACCAAGTGGCCAGCATTTGTAGCCAATCACAAGATAGATACGAAAAGGGAGCTTGTATTTGCTACAAATGAATTCCCAGTGGAGCCGTCAATTAAAGTCAAGTTGATGTTTTATATACACCTTGAAGAACATTTGGGAGATAGAATATCAATTGATTTTTTCGAATAAAATGTAATTTATGCTTAATGCATGAAATACTAGTGCTTGTACCGGTAAAAAATGCTCATTGGAAAATTAACAACAGAAACCCACGGTACTAGAGTACTTGTAAACTCAGACCTTCAGTCTCAATTCTGGGTGTATATAAATGTAATAATACCGGTAATGCACGTTTTCATCCACTTTAGGAATTTTATTCAAATTCGTGTTCAAAAAAGAAAAACTTGCCTCTTAACTAGCCTAAGCCAGAACCAAATAAAAATTTGGTAAAGTAAAACAAAAAAAGAAATCGTGACATAGATTGGACTCCGCTAATCTTGACAGTTCTCCAGTTTTTTAACACAAAACGCAACAGAACAAAACAAAAAAGGGGGGAGGGAGGTATATCAGTGAAGGAACTACAGTGCTGAAATGGTTTACATTAATCACCCGTTTATTATTTTGTTATTTTCGCGCTGGTGCTTTGTTAAGTTTCGTGTTCCTCTTGCTTTTGTCTTGATGACAA
Source organism: Ixodes persulcatus (assembly GCA_013358835.2). Classification (NCBI taxonomy): domain Eukaryota; kingdom Metazoa; phylum Arthropoda; class Arachnida; order Ixodida; family Ixodidae; genus Ixodes; species Ixodes persulcatus. The sequence continues at coordinate 716,544 of JABSTQ010009592.1, read as the reverse complement.
TTAATAACAAACATTTAATTCGGATAAAATAAATTTGAAGAAAACGCTCGAGTTGAGTATTTAGAGGACGACCGAAACGTAGTGTTATTGAGATTACTTCAAAATAATCTGCTTATAGTGTAAACAAAAATAAGTAGACACGAGAACTTATTGCCTTTTAACCATGCGTTCTTTTTGTTGATTCTTCCGTAGGTGCACCAAATAAAAGATCGACAAGGTAGCTTTTGTATATTTGTAATGAGCGTGTTAGTATAAATATAATTCTAGCAGAACGAATAAAGCATAAAGGCGAAGAGACAGGTAAGGGCGCAATGAGTTGAAAGTAATGTGCCCGCGTTTGTGTCTCGGTACTCCTTCTGTCTTATTTTTGCTGCGAAAAGTATAGTTTTTGTACACCCAAACTTTATAATAAGAATCTAATAAGCATGTACAATTCGTTCTATAGCCTGAATTGGCTACAGAAAGTATGTCATCCGTTAGCCGGCTTATAAATATACTTGAAGGCTGGTTGTGTAGCCCGACGGTTAAGATTACATTACATGCAAGTTCCTTAGGACTCTTCGTGGCAACAATGCAGAATTAAGGTGCTCCTTCGATGTACCTCTGAAACGCGCTGTATGCAGAATGCATTAGGCATCGATATGTTCATCAATGTTGACAGCGGGCCTGCATGGCGCTGACGCGTGATGTTACGGTGTCTAGTTGTGATGTCAAGTCACGTCACGCTACCTGGTACAGTGTCATGCCGCACCGTGGCGTCGAGTGTCCTGACGCCAGGTGACGTTTTCACGCGACCTAACCTTACGTTACATAACCGATTTGTCACCCGGCGTTAATAAAACCCACGACGTTGATGTCGTGACGTCACGTGACCTGACGTCACGTGAAAAGCAGACGAGAGAAACGCGTACAATGGGCAGAAAGCTAAACGTCTTCGACCTCAGAAGCTTGAATCAATTACCCATGTATAAACGACTGTTTTTTTACTCCCTTTTACAATGAGTGAGAGAAAATGAGGAGCAACGGGAGCCTTTTGCAATGCTTTGAGTAGACTTGCTATGCACGCTCACTCCTGATACGAAAGCGCCGTCCAAACCCACATGCTTGTGCTTGTAGCTTCAGCTTCACTCGTTATCATAATAAAACGGAGTATGGTATTAAAAACAACCACTGCACAGGCACAGGAACACACAAAAACACGCACGCACACACGATCGCGCGCGAACACGCACGTACAAAAACACACACAAGCACAAAGAAGGAAACACTATTCGACCTTGCTTTTTTTAGTGAGCCTCAATTGAAAGCACCCGCTAAAAAGTATCGGCTCCCCGTGGCTACCCCTCAGGCGGCGAAATGGGCAGCCCAATGAGAGGAGCTATAATCGGTTACAAGTTAAGAAGGTAGTAGAAGCTCCTCCCCATAAGCGTGATGCGCCCGCTTCAGACGCTTCCACAGTCGAGAAAATAGTTCGCTGAAAACGCCCCTTCTGCTTCAATGGATAGATATTGGCTACAGACAGACCTTGTAGCGGGCGGCAGCTTGGGCCACCTAGCCGAGGCAAATTATGTATTTTAGGCTTCTACATTACTCGCCCCGGAAGGTTGAAGTAAAAAGAAGGCTTCAGTGCAACGACAATTGTAGCTTTTATAAGTAATGCATATATGGTTGTTTGTTTTAGCTTGATAACCTTCCTACACTAATTAGGTAAATTCCGTGCATTTGCTGCGTTTGTTAAAAAAAAAAAAAAATGCCTTTCGGGTTTTGAAAGCCCTTGCGATTCGCGTTTTGACAAATTCGAAGTCGTATTTTATTTTCCGTTATGAATCCCAACGTGGAGATTGCGGAATGCAATTCCTCCGATTCTTCGTCAAGAGAGTCTGGTGCAGCCTCGCCGTCTACGCCAAGGCGCCTCTGCAGAAAGCATCAGAGCGGCGATGTCCTCAACCGAGCTGCACAGCAGCTGATAATGAACGCGTACGTTCAGGTGCGACACGAACCGCCCGCCAATCCCGGCCAGCCCGGCCTCACTGTGGAGGAGTCCTACATCAAAGTCAGCAAACTGCTTGGCGTTGGTGTACGAACCATCCTCGAGATTAGAAAACAGGCGAAAGAAACCGAGGGACAAGTTGTGACACCTTCTCGGAAGCGCCCATCAAGTCAAGGCAATAGGTGGTGCAAAGTCAGGTGCGGCGACTTTACGTTGTGCGCGCTGATATCGTGCGTCCACCGTTTCTTTGGACGGAACGAGGTCCTCACGGTCAAGAAGATAACTGCAGAATTCTGCACAAGCACTGAACTTTCCTCGTTGAAGGCTTGGACTGTGCGTCGCCTTCTCCACGACATCGGATTCGAGCATGACAAGAGGGAACGAAACTCGCGGCTGATTGAACGAGAGGACATCGTCGCCTGGCAGCAGAAGTAGCTGCATGAGATCACACGTCACCGACAAGATGGTCGGAAGATCTTCTACTTGGACGAGACGTGGGTGACGGCAGGGTACACTGTCTCAAGGGTGTGGGCAGACACGACCCTGGCCTCGTCTCACGACGCCTTCATGCGTGGTCTCTCGACTGGCCTCAAGCAACCATCGGGGAAGGGCCAGCGTCTTATTGTCACCCACATCGGCAGCGAGGAAGGCTTCGTCGACGGCTGCCTGGGCGTGTTCCGTGGACAAAAGACCGGCGATTACCACGAGGAAACGGATGGCGCCCGCTTCGAGAAGTGGTGGGACGGCGTTCTCGACAAACTGCCAACAGGAAGCGTTATCGTCATGGAAAACGCTTCTTACCATTCACGGCGGTTGGAAGCCGTGCCGACGACGAGTTCAAGCAAGGACAACATCCGACAGTGGCTGACGTCTAAAATATTTTCATGGGACCCCAAGATGCTGAAGAAGCAGCTGCACGACATTGTGGCATTGGTGAAGCCACAGCACTTAAAGTATCGTGTGGACAGCGCTGCCAAGACGGCTGGCTGCACTGTGGTCAGGCTTCCACCGTATCCCTGCGAGTTCAACGCCATTGAACTGATATGGGCCCAGATCAAGAACGGCGTTGCTGCCAGAAACACGACGTTTAAGATCGTCGATGTGGGGACACTCCTCAACAAAGAAGTTGGCAAGGTCACCATTGACAACTGGACTAATGCTGTCAGGCACGTTATTGACATTAAAGCAACGTTCCAACAAGGCGGTGCCACAAGTGCCCACATCCAGCCCATCGTCATCCAGCTGCATGGAGAGGACACCCCATCCGAGAGTGACCTGTCTGGGGTCGAGCCCCTCGAAGAAACTTAACGCCACCATTATGGAGAAAGCGTGGAACATCTCGGAACAAAAAAACGGCCCTTTTAAGGACCACTCATAAGCTTTAAAATCGGATTGTTGTTCTTGTCCACCACTGACCTCCCGTGTCTCATGTTGTCATGCTTCTCTGCTCGTTGCCGTATAGCATTTCGATATGCATCTACCAGACAAACTTCTTATATAGCGTTTTAAAGCATTTCATGCTTTAATACACATCTCTCTTTAAAAGTCGTTATTTATTCGGAACAGTACAAAGGGTGTAGTGGAGGCATTGTAAAAAAACATATAACGCAAAAAAACGTATTAGACTGACTAATGCTAAAAATAAACGAAAAATCAAGCAAACTAAAAAAGATACTTATTTAAAGAAAGCACGAACAAATTGTACCGCATCAACACGACTATATGCTGCTCAAAATGTCAGAATTGTTCGTGGCAAAAAATATACAAGTAATTATTTGCTTTTTGAGGCAGACCATTTCTAAAATAGCGTAAAAATCTCGTTCACGAACCAAACAAGCAAAACACGCTGCAAACGAATATGGCTATTATACCTGCAAGCAACCTTTCTTACGCCCAATAGCCACTAAATGGACAAAAAAGTGATGTCAAACTGATTTTAACTTTGCTGGCTTAGAAAAAAAATCTGTCTTTGGTTTCGCGGTAGGGCGAGGTGTTAGCAATTCAGATAACTCAATCAAATAAAGAAGTCATAATGGAGATGTCCGACAAAATCGAACCCCCCCCCCTCCCCTACTTGCGTTCGCGTAAGCTATAGACCTATGCTGTGTAAGCCATACGCTTACACTGCGTGCCGCTGTTTGCACAAACAAAAACGATATATGCGATATTAAATGTTTTTGTTTTTAAACTTTGTTAGCACGAACGATGGTAAATTTGTCACTTTGGTTAGTGCCACAAAAGATCCCGTCCTAACTCGCTCACAGAACTCTTGAAGGTCCCCTGATCCGACTAGACAACCATAGGGACAGGCGTAAAAAAAAATGTTTTCACCATCACCAGAACTTCAGATGGTAGCATTTGTTTTAAATAAACAAGAAACAGAACTTTAAGATTACTACTTCGCTCTATTTCTATAACGTTGCAATTGTTCGCCTCGGTGACCATTTGTGTTGTGAGCATTACGTAAGGGATGCGAACTTTAGAAAACAAAAAGTCGACGAGTGCCACCAACGTTGTGCAGAAGCCGAATAACGTTGAAGAATATACAACTTTTGGCACGTAGAATAAATATCGCGCCTATTATTGCGCTCGTAGTCGCGCGACAATAGGAAAAACGGAAGCCACGTAAAACTCATAAACGGCTCTTTTATCAGATTTGCCCTTCTGCCCATTGCACTACATATAAGGAAGGCCAAAAACACAGTTCGTGAAATGATTTCGGTCCTCTCAGTCGCCACTCCAATTATTACCCGAGCTGTCTGGTTTTGCAACCCCGTGTCACCGTGTTCTGAACGCATACGCAGCCTCTGATGTACCGCACAATAGAGCTACAGCGCATGCTCCGAAAGTGTTCCACATCACAGCAAAAAAAAAAAAAAGATGACAGCGCGCAGAAGGCGATTTTTCGGAAATGTCTTTATTGAAGCTGAAGTACGACCCCGGTAAATCTTGGGCCGAGATCCCGGTATCATTGCCAAAAGCAGTGCTGGAAGAAACGCGTTGCAACTAACTACGTTAGCGGTAACGCATTCCTTGTTTGAAGAACGAAGTAAAGCACTATTTACACTTTTAATGTCTAACGAGTAATGTGTTTTGGTTACTACTTTGCTGTATCTACTATCAAATTTCGCTACTCGTTTATTTTGATTAATATATATATATCTATATATATATATATATATACCGGGTGTTGATTTTTAATTCGAACAGATTTATTACAAAAAATCCGTAAAAGATGCACTAGTACGGTTTGTTCAAGTGAGTTATACGGCTAGGGGGACATTATGTGGGTGGCTAATCCTTGCAAGAAGTTGGCTAATTACTTAAAATTCGTTAATTAACTTTTTAATTAATGAAAATAGACATATGGTTCCAATTAACATTTGCTCAGCGTCGTCGAAAACCCCTAAATCAGTCATTTTCAGAAAGACTTTGAGCGCGTGAGAAGCGTAGTAGTGAACTGAAGTTACCGCTCGTGGAGCAGGTACAAAGCTAGAGGTTGCGATAAGACGCCCGTGCGATTTTTCCGTGTCTTATCTAGCCCCAGCCTTGTAATAAATAATTCTGTTGTAATTTTTGTAATAAATCTGTTCGAATTAAAAATAAACACCCGGTATATATATACAGTATATATATATACCCTGCGCCCTCTCGCAAGATCCCACAACCGTCATCCCAACGTCCTTGAAACTTGGCCCCGACCGTCAAGCTTCTTCACCCGGATACGAACTGCCCTATGCTTCCCTCTCACCAAAGCTCCAACCGTCATCCCGCCGAAATTTGGACCCGACCGTAGCATTGTGTAAACGTTTGCCCATCTGGAACTCTTCCTACGATTCTTTGGAAACTCCAACCGTAATCCCGCCGTTCTTGAAACTTGGACTCGACCGTAGCATTCTATAAATACCACCAGCGTTCATCTGTAAAAGTTCTTCTTGACGAAGGCCGGACTCCTGCCGAAACGTCGGAGATTAAATCGTCCGTTGTTGCTGTTTTCACCAAGGGTTTTTTTCTTCCCAGTTATATATATATATATTGTAGCAGAAGTTGGATTCAGTGATGGGGGTTTATTATTTACACGGGTAATGGAGATAGAACTCAAGATGACCGTCCGGTATATATTGCCGCTCGCTCAGTCTGCCCTTCTTCCTCTTCTTCCCCCAGGACGGCGCGTCCCAGAAGACTCGTGCCGCTTCTCTTCGTCACAATATATCCCCTTCTCAGAGGTAGCCATCCTGGCGAGGGTGATGTTAGGGCTGGGAGATTGGCGGACTGTAGAGTTTAAGGCGGTTCACATGAGCTATTTCACGACCACGTCGGCGGCGATCAGTAGGTGGCGAAAGGGGCTCGATTTCATAGTTGACTTCTGAAGTCTGGCAAAACACAAGGTAGGGGCCGTGGTAGTTCGAAAGCAATTTCTCACAGAGACCGGGATGGCGTTGCGGTGTCCACAACAGAACAAGATCACCCGGTTTGTATGAAAGAGGTTTGGACGCGGCATCGTGGCGGCGTTTTTGTTGTCCTTGAAGGTCGGCAGTGCGTGTCCTTGCTATCTGACGGCATTGCTCAGCATGTTCTCGGATTTCGGTGAGTGGAGTGCATTCAGGCTCCTCCGGCGAATAGGGTAACAGGCTATCGAGTATTGAAGAGACCTCCCTCCCATAAAGAAGAAAAAAAGGTGAAAATTGGGTAGTGTTTTGAACGGCGGTATTATAAGCAAATGTTATGAAGGGAAGAACCTTGTCCCAATTTCGGTGATCAGGGGAAATATGCATGGCAAGCATATCAGCGAGTGTTCGGTTGAAACGTTCGGTCATGCCGTTGGTCTGCGGATGATAATGTGACGTTGTTCGATGAATAACGCTGTAAGCTCGTAAAACCTCTTCCACAATTTTTGAAAGGAACACAGTTCCACGGTCGCTAAGGAGCTCTTTCGGCGCTCCATGACGCAGGACAATCTGGTTTAAGAAAAAATTGGCGACATTTTCAGCTGTCGCCGAAGGTAAAGCAGCGGTTTCGACATAACGGGTGAGGTGATCAATGGCGACGATGGTCCATCGGTTTCCAGAGGAGGAATTCGGAAGGGGACCAAAAAGATCTATCCCGACGCGCTGGAATGGTCGTTCTGGGCACGGTATGGGCTGGAGCAGACCTTGAGATGAATGGGAAGGCGACTTGCGACGTTGGCATTCGGGACATGATCTTACAAACTTTTGAACGCTGCCATAAAGTCCTGGCCAGTAGTACCGCAGACGAACCCGAGTGTAGGTCTTAAGAAGTCCTCCATGAGCACATGTTGGATCGTTGTGAAGATGGTCTAAAACCTCACGTCGTAATTGACGAGGGATAACAAGAAGCCAATGGAGACCTTCAGGTGAATAGTTGCGCCGGTAAAGGAGCCCATTCCGAATGCGAAAATGTTGGGACTGCCTTCGCAGTGACCGGTTTTGGGACGAGTCAGGGTCTCTCACAACTGCCACAACGTTTGATAGCCACGAATCTCTTGCTTGTTCGAGTTGCATGTCGACAATATTTAGTGCCGACAAGGTGAGAGGGTCTTCGTCAGTGTCAGATGGATCGGGTGCGTCAGAGCGCAGGAGACATCTTGAGAGACCGTCGCCGTCGCCATGTTTGCGGCCAGATTTATAGAGAACCGCGAAGTCGTATTCTTGTAGGCGCAGCATCCATCGACCAAGGCGTCCAGTGAGATCTTTTAAAGACGATAGCCAGCAAAGGGCATGATGGTCGGTCACAACATTAAAGCGTCGACCATAAAGGTATGGGCGAAACTTTGTGACTGCCCACACGACTGCCAAGCATTCTTTTTCGATTACGGTGTAATTTTGTTCGGGTTTTGAGAGAGCCCTACTTGCATAGGCGACAACGTAGTTATCAAAACCTGCTTTAGTCTGAGCGAGTACTGCTCCGACTCCAAAGCCGCTGGCTTCAGTTCGGAGTTCTGTTGGAGCAGTGGGGTCGAAGTGTCGGAGTATTGGGGCGGATGTTAGAATTTCCTTGAGCTGATTGAAGGCAGCTTCACACTGAGATGTCCAAGAAGGCAGGTGGGACGATTTCTTCAAAAGGTCATGCAGGGGTGCTGCTATGGATGCGAAGCCACGCACAAAGCGTCGAAAATAGGAACAGAGTCCAAGGAAACTTCGCAGTTCTTTCCCCGTGGTTGGCTTTGGCATGTTGGAAACGGCCTGAATTTTCTCAGGATCCGGCTGAATGCCGTCTTTGGACACGAGGTGACCCAGAACTTTTATTTGCCGCGCCGCAAATCGACACTTCTTGACATTTAGCTGGAGGCCGGCGTGGCTGAGACAGGACAACACGGTTGTTAATCGATGGAGGTGCTCCTCAAATGTCTTTGAAAATATAACTACATCATCTAAATAACACAGACATATTTTCCATTTCAGGCCTCGCAACACGGCATCCATCATACGTTCAAACGTCGCGGGTGCGTTGCATAGGCCGAAAGGCATGACGTTGAACTCGAAAAGTCCTTCCGATGTAATGAAGGCGGTTTTGTCTCTGTCGTTGGAGGCCATGGGAATTTGCCAGTAGCCTGAACGGAGGTCTAGAGAAGAAAAATACTCGGCTCCCTGCAAGCTGTCAAGGGCATCGTCGATTCTGGGCATTGGATATACGTCTTTGCGCGTGATCTTGTTCAGCCGCCGGTAGTCAACGCAGAATCTTATGCTACCATCTTTCTTCTTGTCGAGGACAACTGGGGAAGCCCACGGACTCGTAGATGGTGTGATGACACCTTTGTCTAGCATGTCGTTCACTTCGTCATCTATTATGCTTCGTTCAGACGCTGAGACGCGGTATGGACGTTGACGTAAGGGTTTCTCGTTGCCTGTATCAATGTGGTGGACTACAGACGTGGAACGGCCCAAAGTAGACTGTGGATGATCAAATATAGTGTTAAATTTACGCAAAACGGACAAAATAGAGTCTTTTTGAGACGAATCGAGGTGGCCATCTTCAGTGGATAACAAGAACTCGTCTTCGTCATGTCGCTGCTGAACTAATGCACAACAATATGTAGGATAGGGAGTATCGAATGCGAAAACCTCGATGGCTTGAGATGGTTCGGCGTAGGCTACAACTTCACCGGCAGGGAGCATTATTGGGAGAGAAGACATATTGAGAGCCATAATAAATCCGTGGCCGTTGTCAAGGTTGAGCAAGGAAAAAGGAACAAGGATACCTGTCTTGCGAAAAAAAAACTGGAGATGGAGATGCCATTAGGACTAGCACTTCGAGTTTAGATGACTCAATCGGCAGAAACACGGAAGAAAATGCAGGAATTCTTGTGTCATCAGTTAGAAATAATTTGATCGCGTCGACAGCGTCATTTTCTTCAGGAAGCCGAATTTCAGCTAAGTCCACTTCTGCACGTTCACAGTCTATAAGGGCATTCGTTGCTTCCAAAAAGTCCCAGCCAAGAATCACGTCATGAGAGCAGGAAGGAAGCACCACGAATTCAACACAGTAACGTATTTCTTGAATCACAATGCGTGCTGTGCAGACACCGGTAGGGACAATGTTTTGCTCACCAACAGCTCTAAATGGACGTCCAACAAAAGGGGTAGTGACTTTCCTCAAGCGATAACAAAGGTCAGCCCGAATGACTGATACTGCAGCGCCGGTGTCAACTAATGCTTGAACGTGCAAACCATCAATTACAATATCAATCATATTTCGTGTAATAGGGCGAGGACTTAAGCATGTAGAAGGATTTGCAGTTCTCGCCTCTGGAACTGCTCCTAGCAGTTTCCCTCTGGAGCGGGAGATGTCGTACGTGGGCGGAGGGGAGACAGCGAGCGTCGTCTCGGAGACGGAGATCTGCTTGGTCGTTGCTGCCGTTGGTAGTCAGAGTAATCTTGGAAAGCATCACTTCGACGACTACTAGCGAAGCCTGGTCGATAGTGAGCTTGTGGTGGGGGACCATAACTTTCAGTGTACCGACGTCGACAAAACCGAGCGATGTGTCCAACCAGACCACACGAAAAGCAAATTGGTAGATTTTCCGGGGTCCTCCATATGTCGGCTCTACGTCCTTGCCAGCGAGGGGGAGGAAATGGTTGCTGGGGTTGGACGACAGGCATGGGGGGCGGACGCGCTGCCATTTCGGCGTACGTAGGCGCGAGCGGCATTCGCATGGTGGGCGGTATCGCAGGGCAAGGGATAGCGGCTGTGACTTGCTCCTGAATAAGCGCTCTGATTGAAGGTGAGACGTAGGGCTCTGGGGAAGTGGCAGGCTTTCCTAGTTGGCGAGCCACTTCGTCGCGGACGATTTCCTGAATGAGGTATCGAAGGTCACCCCATTTCTCTGAAGGACTCTCCGCAGCGTTGTTCAAGCTAGCCAGCTCCATGGGAGGCTGCGGCTTGCGGCTGAGTGGCAAACGCTGGGTGCGCAGCTCAGAAACGTTTTGGCAAATATCGATGGCTTCAATGACGGTCGCGGGAGCTCTGACGACAAGAATTTGAAATGCGTCTTCTGCAATTCCCTTCATGATGTTTTTCAGTTTTTCGTCTTCCGGCATCTGTGTGTCAACGCGCTTGCACAATTTGAGCACATCTTCAATGTAGCTGACGAAGCTTTCATCATTTTGTTGAACCCGTGATGCCAGGGTTCGTTTTGCTATCAGCTTTCGCTGGGCTGGCTTCCCAAATGCTTCCTGAATTTTCGATTTGAACAGAGTCCAGGTTGCCAGCTCTGACTCGTGATTGGTGTACCATAATTTAGCGACGTCGGTCAAATAAAAAATAACGTTATTGAGCTTCAGCACATCATCCCATTTGTTATGAAGGCTTACCCTTTCCACGGACTCCAACCCAATGTCATCATCGCCGATCCCGCTGAAGAGCTTTGGGTCACGTTGGCGAAGGGCTCCGGCACACAGAACAGTCGTAGGTCCTTGGTTGGAGGTAGCCGATCTTGAAGCGTCCGAGGTTCCTTCGCCTGTCATTGCTGATGGTAGCCGCCGATTGCGGAGCTCCAGGGTTGGGAATTATACTTGCGAGTGAGGACCGAGTTGGGGAAGATCGCACTCTCCACCAATTGTAGCAGAAGTTGGATTCAGTGATGGGGGTTTATTATTTACACGGGTATTGGAGATAGAACTCAAGATGACCGTCCGGTATATATTGCCGCTCGCTCAGTCTGCCCTTCTTCCTCTTCTTCCCCCAGGACGGCGCGTCCCAGAAGACTCGTGCCGCTTCTCTTCGTCACAATATATATATATATATATATATATATGTGTGTATATATATATATATATACGGCGCACGTGCGTCGTCGCTCAGCGCCAATCAAAAACGTAGATTGAGCTCTGCGCCAGTGCGGTTGGACACTCAATGCTTACGCACGGTGCTTGCGTTTGCTCGTATGCGCAATAATTGAACTCACTTTAAGCATTTTATTTTTTTTTTTTTAGAATAGAATATGCAAAAAAACTTTGCGAACGCCAATAAATGCGACCGTCGCCACTGTGTATATGCCAAGCCCAAACCGCGTTTCGGGTCGGAGCACGACGAGGATACTATTTTGTTGCGCACAGAAGAACACCTTACAGTAGGCTCACCTGTCGCAGCTCGGTGACTTCTGAGTTGAAACCATTGATTCATTTAAACAAAAAGGTAATTGCTTAGCACTACAGCCGCACATTAAATTCGCTCTATCGTATAATAAAAACATATTTTCAACAAATTTGATTAAAAAATATCAATAAACATTATAAAATCTTTTTGTTTTGCTACTAAATAATAATAAAATCAGAAGTAATAGAAAGTTCCGTTCGTTTGTTATAAATGTAATGGTAAAGGTATTTCGTTTCGTTTGGAGGACGATAAAGAATCTCAGCAGCGCGTTTCTTTTGGACTAACAAACGAATAAATATATTTTATGAGTATTTTTTTTTTTGTAACGAACTCAACATTGGTCAAACGACGTGTCGATAGCCCGTCCTTGCGTGGCATCGCCAGTTGCAAAACAAATTGCCACTTGCCGTGGAGAAAGCGTAAAAATAGACTGGAAATTAGGCTGAAGTTTTTCTCGAAAATCAATGTCGCCTGATTTCCTCCGATTGAAAAATATGGCAAACAACCAAAAATCGGGTTTCGCGACTGAGAGTAGTTGTTATGTTGTTGAAAATTGTGAATTACGACCTTTGAGTTTACTTAATGTACCTCGGGATATTTGCTTTTAGTCGATAAGCCTAAGGCTTCTTCAACATCATAAACAATTTCGCACAAAGAGATGAGGACAAAAGAGAAAGGAACACAGAACACAAGAAAAACAGCAAATTAGTCGTTCGTTGTTTATGCCAAAACATGGCTACATTTTTCCTCACTGTAGATGAGCATTTAGCCAGTGTAGTACGACTGCTAGCCTGGGATGTTTAACGTGCACCACGCAGTAGTGCTTCACGACGGCATACTGGTACGATGCTCATCCAAATCGAAACGGGCAGGGGCGAGGATTGAACCTAGAATCCCCGGATTCTGCAGCGCGAGCTTTCACACCACGTGCTCAGAGCTGGTGTGAGCTTAACCAACACAAACAGGCGCGTACTCAGAACTCTGGTGCAATAGGTGAAGAAAATAAGTATTAAGCAAGATGTATTCATGACAGGGGACACTGCACCAGAGGGAATGCAGTTCAGTCACAGCCAATTGATTGCAAAGAGGCAACTTCTTTTTCACTCAAAGCCACCGACGGCTGACTAACGCAGTGATCAGCCAAATTCAAGTATTAAGCAAAACCTTGTATTCTTACAAAGATCGGGAAAAAGGGGGGGGGGGGGGAGAGGGGGTGTATTGGGTCTGTGTCGCGTTCGTCCTGAGTGATATTTTTGCGAAAATTGTCCGTGCTATAGCTGTAGGTATTGAGGTCTATGCCAGTTTTCAACGTGTTTCGACATGTAGATGTTTTTATTTTACTGTACAAGAAGGCTGCAGATCAAGGTGTAGTTAGTACGATTATGGGCATTTTTTATACGTACCGTTTTGGCCTCAATTTTACTTTAAGAACCCTAAGGAAGGGAAACTGCAATTCTTAGACCTGTCCCTCTCATTGCAGGCCGATAACTTTTGCTGTTAATTTTTACATCAATCCAAAAAGGCACTACACGCCCTCGCATACCGAAGAAGTGAAGAGAGGCATAGCTATCTGCCTGCGTCACTTCAGCCCTAAAGAAGTCGTGTTTACATCCCATTAATAGTAGTTTCTCGGGCCAAAGTGCTACACTAAATCTTTAGGGTTCCCGAAGCAGGTTTTAATGGAAGTGATAGGAACACTGATAAATTAGGTAAAAGGGGATGAAAAACTAGGTGCCCTGTTGACAAAAAATGGGTGGTGGTAATATCATATCTACACAAAGTACCACAAAATCTAAAACAAATGGCAAGGAGGTATGGTGTGCCCTTAGTACTCTCAGCCCCTAAAAAATGGGACAAATTTGTCTTAAGGTTCGCGCAAAAGCAAAAACACTATCAAAACACACGTGCCACAAAAAAAAAAAAAAAAAGCTCGGCTTTTTGTTTTCTGTTTATCGGGCGATGTATATAGACCTTTCCAATGTTTACAAAATCACAGTCCAGCGTGCGATCTTCACAGCCCAGCACGTGCGTGTTCGTCGCTTCGGAAAGCGAGCAAAGCACGCGCCATACGCACGAACGCTCAAAATGGCACCGGCCAAAAGCTCGTTTTTGGAAAGGTCTATAGTGTTTCTCTTTCCTGTGGACGACGCTTCGTCGGGCAAACTCGACGGTGTCTGATTGACCAGAGGCAAAAACATAACCTTTCATTAATAACATCTGTAGGAGGTCACTTTTCGGTACACTGTAAGAGTTGTACGTGTTAACTATCTTGAGAAAAATACCTCAATCATTGGACGGTTCAAACCAAAACAAACACGCGAGGTGCTTGTGGCGTTTACCATCTTGGGTTTGCCCGATCGCTGCGTTAGTCATCCGTCGGTGGCTTTGAGTAAAAAAAAAAGTTGCCTTTTGGCGTAGATTTGTTTGTGACCGAACTCTATTCCCCTTAGTGCCGATGTCCCTTGTCTGGAATAAATCTTGCTTCATCTTATTTCTTTTTTGTCACCTATTATACCAGACTTGTGTGTACGCGCCTGTCTGTGTTTTGTGTTCCCTCCTCTCTGTCCTTGTTTCTTTATGCGCGATTTTGCATCAGGATTAATGTTAACCAACTCGCCCAGCATACCACCTTACTGCAATTTAGGCTAGTTGCTTTAGGAGCTCAGTTCTTAGTAGAAGAATTTCAGATGTGCGTTATGAGATGTGTGAAGGTCGTCACGGGCTGCCTCTCGTATATGATAGTTGAGGTCTTACGCACCTTGTCATCGTGCCACTGGTCTGGACATGTCTTGAAGGAGAGAGGGGGTGGAAGTGACAGAGAGAGAGAGAGAGAGAAAGCGATGAGCGTCCCGCCATTGATAAGGTGCTTGTGCGTTGGGCGGCGGTGATGGGGAGAGGGTCACAGAGTGGCATCGCTATCGCTCTCTTGCCGTGATTGCGTGGACTTTGGATGGTCCAGAATGTTGTCCAAGATGGCGAGATGCCAGCGGCCGTTGCGTCTTATAGTTCACTTTATCTCTCTGCGTTCAGAAGCACACAGACATACACACAGTATCAAGACCATGAATATAGAAACAAAGAGAGCACAAGAGCGAGAGCGAGAGACAGAGAAAGATCAATAGAGAGGAAGAAAGCTAGAAAAAAAAGAAGAAAGAAAGATTTGAACGTATCCGAATAGGGTGAACAGCAACTTGGAAGCAAGGACTCAAATTGTAATATGGTAGAAAGTTGGGCGAGTTGGTGATATATATATTTAATAAAAAAAAAGTATAAACAACGCCAAAGAGCAACGACAAAAAAAGAGGACAAGAAGATGATGTGTACACAGCGCCCTGTTTGCACACTTCGTCGTCTTGCCCTCTGTTTTTACTTTTTTTTAAACGCGAAATATATACAGTAATAACGTTGACCGAAAGGTTGTGTACGTGGCCACATAACTGCCGTCTAATAGGAGAAGAGTAGCAGAAGTCGTCGTCCATCTTCGCAAACACCGTGGTGAGAGAAAAATGCCCGCCGAGGCGAGGAGCCGACATCGGAATGGGATACAAGAGTGCTCCATCTCTCTGTTTAGCAGTTTGATATCGGCGGCTTATAAGGTGTAAATAACAACAACAACAAAGCAAAAGTAGGTACATGCTAAGGGGCGAATCCGGCTCCCCTGACGTCGCTTGCAGAAGAGCGAGTGGCGTGAATAAAGACAAAAACAAGAAAGAAGCTGATCGCTTCGGTTTAGCTTTTTGTTTCAACTCCACGCGTGGCCCTAGGGCTGCTGATACGGAAGCGACAAAAAGTCTGCTTCTCTCCTTGTCTAACCCAAATGACAAAAGACTAGCACAATGCTCCAACATAGCGCAATGCGCCTTGTCATCAACCTCTGCGGCGTTTGAAGGTCATTCATCAACCACTTAACGTAATGTTTGGGCTTTCCTGCTTCTCCCGTTAAAAGGAAGCCTATAGGTTGATCCGCACACTCGTGACTGCTTAGGAACTTTTAAGCGGCGGTTGTAAGCAGTCGTAAGAGACTTAGAACCGGTTTCTAGCTTTCTCCGGTTGTAAGCAGTTGCAAGTGGCTGGATAAACCTTCTGAAACCACGACCGTCATCTAAGAGGCAAACGAGATTATGTAAGCGCAATGCGGGTGAATAGAAGACAAGTTTGCACGCATGTGTTATTTTAACGGGATGGCCTTGCTTTGGAAAACGCGCATTCTCAGCAACGCATAAACCGCTCTATAAATACGTTTCGTTCAATGCCATTGTTGTGTTTGCGAAGCTTTGTTCTTTTATAAAGCGATGAACATGCGCCTGGTGTTATATATATATGGAGATGTCACACTTATATGTGGAATTGTAGAATGCTATAATTGTATCACTGATGTTTCAACTGAGAAAAAAAAAACTGATATCGCGGTCGTTCCATTCGTGTGCATGCAGCTGGCGTCGTACTTGTAATGTATTGATTACGAGTAATCGGATTACTTGCAATCTAATTTTAATCGGAGTAATTATGTAATCATTTGATTACCTTCATTACGTAGTAATAAAAAGGGCGATTTGATTTCTTTTGAAGGTAATAAAATTGCTTGTAACCATTACTAAATTCACCTACCTTCCTCATGGCGCCTTTTGTTTAAGCAACTATCAAATAGGCGTAAAAAAGGTCTACAACAAGGGGATGGGCTGCCAAAAGTGGTAAGTTTAGAAGATGAGAAGTTGGCGATTCGGGGATTCAATCAAAAATTGGACTGCACTAAAGATGCGTTTTGAAGCCGGAAGAAAATTGTGTCGTTTTAAATATCTAAAGTAACCTGATAAATAACGGTTACATTTTAAGCAACAGTCATTCATTTCTCTCAAGTAATAAAATTATCTAATTGAATATTTTAGCTAAGAGTAACAGTAATTGTAATAGATTACTTTTTTGTAGCGTATACAAGACTGGCTGGCATCTGCTACCCTAAAAAAAGTTGTCTTTGCTCCAATCTTTTTTTCTTTCTATATGCGCGTCTAGATGCCTCGGGCTTCCGCATCCACCCGCCCGGAAGTTTCATACCGTCACCTGTCGGGGCTCCTTTCAAATATTGCAATCTGTCCGCGACCCGATTTTTATCGCCACATATGACATCTCGAAGAGGGCAGTGGACACGTAGCGAATTGCAGCTTGCCACGTGAATGTTTTGTTTTTAATAGATTTTGACGATCTTTGAACTTTTGTTCCCGGTATAATGGTGTCATCGCATTGTGCAATACTCGAAGAGGCCTTTTACATTTTTTGTTGACATACGAATAAATTCTGTGCATTGTGTTGCCTATTTTTATGGGGCGAAGTAAATGTGTCCTACATAACGTAGTATAAATTTAAAAAAAACAAATAAATTAAACCAATATTGTATTTTTGAATGGAACAATGCATGAATCATATTTCTTAACTTGACTATCTGTTAAGTAATTCGTTCAGCGTTTATTTCTGAGGCGATGATATATAGGTCGAAATTCATGCATGCATAATATTTTTACAAGTTAAAACCCACGCTTTCTTAACTGAGTCCCTTTAGCCAAGTACGGAAGAGGAAACATACGGGAAGTTGTTTGATAACCGAATAATACGTTTTCGCTCCTACGATAAGCGGTGGTGAACCAAAAAATTACATCATATTACATATGCAATATACTTTGCTTCTTTAGAACAAAAGAGAACAAACATCCGAGTAATGTTTCTTCCTCCCGGAAGGGTGGTTATTTTCCGGTCCCCGTCGTCTGCTTCGTGTCTTGATCGGGACCGGGTGACCGTGCAGCGCTGTGCTGTGCTGTAGGAGTCTGCCGATCTAGGCAGTCAGGAACACTTCGAGACGTGATGGACGTTGCGATGAATATATCTACACTTTCGAATCCATATAATACAGCGTTTGTTACGCTGCCGCTGTCGCGTGCGGCCGCCCAACGCCAACAATTGCGCACCGGCGCCAAGTCCGCTGCCGCCCACGGCAAGTCCTTTGTCCCACAAGACAAAAATGCGTGGGGCCCTCCGGACCACGGGAGGACGACAACTCGCTTCACGCACGGGCTCGTACAAACTCAACTTATTTTCCAAAAAAGGTGCGCCGACATTACAAAAGGGGGCCAGACCTTCCTCTCTCCCCGGAGCCACCCACACGGCCATGACCATGTCATCTCCCCAATTACCCCGGCGGCAAGGGTGATCACCTACTTCCGCCCAAAAAACGAAGGCTCCCTTCACTTTCCATGCGAAGAAATCTGCTTCCACTTTCGAGAGCTGGAGCACCACTTACCGCCAAAGGAAAAAAAAAAAAAAGTAGGGTATCGGGCGCCTCCGAAAGATGCTCCGGTGACAAGGCCGCCAATTACCTGAGCCCTCTCAGCTAAACTGCCTTCGGACATACCTACAATTAGGTATCATAAAAAAACATCATCCACAAATTGATTTTTTTTTTTATCTCCAAACTATGCACAATATTTTTATCTTTGTTAATAGCCTTTTTTTATTAAAAGTTATAATCTTTGAAAAGGAAGAAAGCTCAATTCTCTTGTCTTTCCTTGTTGAGTGCTGTATGAAAATCTGCCATTCAATCGTTTGGCCTTAGAGGCCATACATTTTATCAAATGGAGGTTAACTGTTCGTCACACTTGCGGAGGCAAACCTCGCCTCTAGGCGGTTGACAAGAAAGACCCAGGAGAGCATTACGAGCGTGGTGTAAATCTCAACAAGCGGACGTGTCTCCCTTAAAGAGAGCCAGAGTCGTGTAGGGGTAACAACCTGCAACAATACGTCGCTGGCACCAGGCTTAGGATTGTCGCACTTTCGTGTGTGGATTTGTCAGGCAGAGAGCACGTCTTACTCAGTCGTTTTATTTTTTTTTCTTCGCGATCCTTTAATGTAACGTGGATAAAAGCGGCTTACTGAAGAAACGGTTTGGGTTTTTTCTTTCTTCTTTGCGGCGACGGTATTTACGGCATTTTTCGCAAGGACAGTGATACCCCGCTTAGGAGTTAGGATTGACCGACTTGCGCTCAGAAGCTGCCTGAGGCTGTATGATAACAGACTGGGAAACGATTCTGCTATACGTTGAAAGCGTCGTAATGCCAGAAAAAAAAAAAATGAATGCTCGCCGTGACTGGGATTTGAAATGCTTTCAGCCTTATACTTGTGTTTTTGTAATAAGGTTTGTGTTCAACTCTGAGCCTAAAAAAAACAGCATGGGAGACTGCGAAGACATTTGGGGATAGTTGGTGTCTAAATTACGCAAGCGAAAAAGGGATATACAAGGCAATACATAGAGCACTGTCTTCATTGACCCTCTTTGGTTTTCGTAACTAAGAAATGTTTCTCACTGCTTTTATTCTAAAATTTCATGTTTTAGTCGGCAGGTGCTCTCAAAATTTGGGGTGATCTCGACACAACAGCTTTAAAGATTCGCTCGAAGAAACGGGACCACAATGCATGAACAGGACTCAAATGGCTCAACTAAGATATGGGCTTTTATTGTTGACAGCATTAGACATCCAGACCACCTACCGTGAAAAACTTGAAGCTGTGAAAGTATAGATCCTAATACAAATTTGCTGCGTATGCCAATATAGCTCCGCTTCGTCTACATATAAATTAGGTAAGAATGCAACTGTTTTATAATCGCTATTTCGTAAGAACTTCCTGATATATTTAGGTTATTTTTAACAAATTTTCAGCTTCTCCAGCTTTATAATTTAAGTTAAACGAACAGATTCTATTTTTTTATGGTTTCTCAAGCGTTCCAGTGAAACATGTAGATTGCAGATTGCTTGATTTTCTTTTGTTACGCCCAGTCGTTTTATTTTAATTCAACTTTATTTAAATATCTTAAAAGTCTCCTCAAGAAGGACATCACATAAAAGGGGGGGGGGGGCGAACATTTCGAGTGGGAAACAAAAACTATAAACTACAGAAGAATTGGAGGAGAAAAAACAAAACAAACAACGCACAAGCAACATGAGAGAACTAAAGTCATACAAATCAACCAATCATCATGTTGTCATGAACGAAAACTGATAACTGCACAAATGACCGAAGGAAACTAAACGTCTAATCGGCCTAACTTGTACCCAAAACAAAATAGAAGAATGCTAACATCGCAGGCGTCGATGACGGCGTAACGGCAGGATCGAGCACTGGTGCGAGTCTGACACCGATGTTCACGCGGTGGCTTATGGGGCAACCGGTATAGAAGGTTCGGCGCGTAGAACGTTCGGTCATCGAACAGCAACAAGGCCCTTGAATCAATCAGAACAAGACATTTCCAAAAAGAACAAAAATATGCCTCTGTTTAAGCCAAGTTTTCACGGGAAATGTGCGTGTGTGTAACTTAAAAAAAATGATTTGACAGCAGCCGAAATTAACATATTCTTCACTCTAGATAAACTGTCCTGCCCTGGGCTTGCATGAAATAGAAAACAATACGCTGGATCTGCAAAAATAACTTCAATGATATCTCTTGATAAGCGCTTGCGTGTGGCACTTGCCAAATATTCAAGAGTAAAGCGAACAGATAGAAAACAAAACGCACCATTCGCTGCTCGTAGAAAACTGCCAATTCTGCTTTGCTCAAGGGAAAACGAAGAAACAACGAATAATGAAATCTCATCTGACATTCTGGTTTATATTACAGCCCGAAAAAAGGAATTAAAACAATATTTAAAAAAGTGAAATTACTTGACAAGCACATACGATAACGAAAGCCCCTTTTCGGCTGACGCGACGAAAGAGGTTTTCGCGGTTGATCTTTTTTCCTCCAGACCGCCAGATGAACACTGAAAACATAAGGTGCCACTTTTAAATATTTACCCTAGCACATGCCAAAACTTCAAGTACGTGCCAAAACCTTGCATTAACAAATATACAAACTCTCTCAGGCGTGAAATTGGACATTTTCCATCCGCCCCATTTATCAGCGTTTTCGCGTGTTTCCTGAAGAACTGCCGAACAGTAAGTGTTCGATTCCTTAGATTGTTGTTATGGAACGCAAAAATACTCGGTCGGTGTTAGCAAAAAAGTCATATCTTAATGGACGTCTAGTTTCGTGGCCCATGTGCCATGCCGAACGCCGCAGGACTTTTACTAGTTAACTGCCACCCGCGTTATTTCACAATATGACTTGACCTGACTTACCGCTGCTACAATAATATTCTTGTCTTCACAAAATAAAGCCACACCGTCTGCGTACGCCAACACCTTAACTTCTATGTTCGGGGGCGGAAGTTCATTTATGAGACTGTTTTTAAAACATTTCTACAAAAAGATTCCATATAAATACTAAAAAACAACGGTGATAATGGGCAACCCTGTCTGACTGATGGCTCGACATAATTTCGCTTTGATAGCTTGCCGCTAATAAGTTGTGTTGTACTTCCACTATACGCCATTTGAACTAAACTAATGATGATTTCGTATTCTCCCACGTGTTGTAATATTTTATACAATACATAACGTTGAATACGGTCAAACGGCTTCTCCAGGTCAATCTGGAGCATGCCAAGTTTTTCCATCACACAGCTCTAATATGCTCCTCGCATTGCGAACTTTGGTCAAGTGAGATCTTCCTTTTATTCCGCAGGTCTGATGTTCGCCTATTTCACTAATAACGTTTGGTATTCGCCGAGAAAAACGTGTCATTAGTACGTTATAATCAACATTACTAAGTGCTATGGGCCTATAGTTCCCAACATTTTTAACTTTTGTTCATCGTCATCCTTGGGGATAAGTACTGTATGCGTCTTTAAGAATGCGACCGGTAACTTATTCATCTCAACCGCTTAAAGTATTACTGCATGCAGATACCTAGCAATGAGCCTTTTATACTTTTCATAAAAGAAGGCCGTTAGTCCCTCAGGCCCCGGAGATGGTTTGGTCGAGAGATCATCAATACCTCGCTGAATCTCGGCAACGCTTATCTTCTCTTCAAGCCTCTCAGTTATCTATTCACATAGACTTCGAATTCCTGCTAGATAACCTGCAAGTTGCGGATCACTGCCGTGTTTTTGCCGCCGAAGCAGCCTACTATAACATTTCGTGAATTCATTTTCTATTACTTCGGGACGGCGGCTCCGCAGACCGCAGTAATGGATTTCGGCAATATTGTTTGCCCTCACTTGCTTAGCCTCAGCCGTTAATGCCCGTTTAGTTAGGCGTTCCACTAGATTTTATTTTCAGGAAGAGCTTGTATGAGGGCACCTTAATATTTCTCTGACTGAAATTCTGTGATGTTTTCCTTCACACATTTAGGCTGCTCTGCAAACCTACCCGGATTCTCGCTTTCATGCTTGGAACTTCTAGGACTATCTTCGAGGAGCAACTTTTCCTCAGCTTTCTTCCAGTACACAAATACGCTGGATCGTTCTATTGCACTGAACTTAACTTGGCGCTTTAACCACTTCATATTTTTATTCGCGCAAGCACTTAAATTAAGCATCCTAATAAACATTTCGTCTACTGATTGAGTTAAACGAATCATCTATGAGAACTCTGTTATTGAGCTTCCAAAGGTCTCATTGAAACCTATGTTTTTTTTCGATAGTAAAAGAGACCAACGTACAATCAGAAAAGAAGACTGATTACACATTATATTTTTTGGAACCAGTTAAATGTTCAATAGACACATACGCACCGTCAAGGTGAGCACGACTTGAAGATTGATAATGTGTGTACCATAAATCCGTATAAAATCTTTGAAAATTCGCGACACCTTGCAAACAAATATCTGTTGTGTAATTCCTTTCATAAATGCATAGCACTATCGCTTTGCCGCCCTCTACTAGCCGAGTCCCTTGCACGACAAGCGCAGGTAAAATCTCCTTACGTAACTATCTTGCTTTGGGAATCCAAGTGCGGGCAAACGCGTTCATAAATATTTACCTTTTATTAGTATGATTTGGCACGTAAACGTTTATAATTTTATAGTCGACAGTAGTAATGCTGAAGTAACACATTACAAACCTACCTTCACTGTCTGAAATGATAAATCAACGTTCGTATTTAACAATTTTTTTTTTTTTTAAAGAGCGTACACCTCGCAGATATTACGTTTGTAAGGGACCTGCAAACTTTAAAAGAATTTAAGAATGACGCCAGCAGGCGTGCGGTCCCTTGGTCGCTTTCCACTTATTTCTCTTGAGTCGAGAGGACGTTAATGCCAATGTCGATTAGGAGCCTATTCACCTGGTACTGTTTACGACGCGAGGTGAACCCTCGTACCAACGTTATTAAACCACTCAGTTGGGAAACTTCCATAAATACTGCTCTGAAAAAGTGGCCCCGACCTGTCCCCGAGCACCGAGCTAATGGCGAACACAACGCCGCCATTTCTCCCGCAGCGGCCACTTGAGGAACCGCACGCTACTTCTATTTTTGCTTTCATCGGCCATTTAGGTGCCGAAACAGATACAGAAGAAGAGGTTACAGGGGCGCCAGCCCCCTCCCCCCAGCGGACGCGCCGCGTCGTACTACCGAAGTTAAAATGCACCTAGGTCGGGACGCGCTACCTGAAAGCACCGCTGAGGCATGGTTGTTTAAAAACAATATTAATTGTGCCGCAAAACCTTGCAAACAAAAGATTTTAAAAACATCACGCGCCCTTCATTTTGTACCAAACTCCAATAAATTTCATACAAAAAGAGTCTTTTGCATTTGTTTTTACGCAAAAACATGCTTTCTAAAAGCTCAAGGTGACCACAGTACAGACAAATGACAAAGAGTGGCGCTGTTATCGTATTTACCCCGGTCTCGGTGGACGCCAGCGGCCCAGGTTTCGACGGCGAGTTTTCCAACTGAGTGTTTTAGTAACGTTGCCTCGTACTTTCAGTGTTGCTACTTTCAGCTTTTTGACTAGGCTATGCGTCCTCGCGGGTCAGAGACTCACACATTCTAGGGATCCTAACCAAGAGCGGGCTCGAAACCACGTCAGCCGGCCGGATTGTCCGGACCCCCGGGTTCGGGCTCAGACCTTGGCGATGGACTCAACGTCGGTTTTTTTTCTTTGAGACTCCGTCTTCGCTGGCGGCTCCGACGAGCTCGACGCACTGCTGCCCTTGGTCAAAATCGGGTCTTGCTCTAGGGGTCACATTGTGGACGTCACGCTGGCGTCGGCCATGTTGACTTCGTTTCCGTGCTGCTCCTAAACTTTTTCCCTCTACGTCACCTTGCTTGGCGTTGCCCTCCATTTGTCTTTTCGCGAGGTCTCCTCCTCACGTTCCGCTGTGTTCACGACGACCGGCGGCGTGTGAGTCATCGCCAGCGCACGCCCTAACACGGGTCGGACAGATTGGTTCTTGGTCACGCCGTCAGAGTTTTAGTGGCGGAAACCGCACCCTCAATTGTCGCCTCTGCATCCGCCTCGTCCATGACGAGCTCGGCGTTGGCATCCCCTCCTCCGGAGTCCGTGGCCGATGTGTACGTCTTCACGCAGCGATAGGCATCATGAATGAACCGGTTGCAGGCGTCGCACTTCAGCACACGGCACTCTCGGCAGATATGACCGGTCTTCTCGCTGCGCTAGCACAGCGGTAATCTGCCCGAATCTAGGGCGAGTGCCAGCCCCCGAAGACGCGCAGGTAGTATGATTGGTATGACAGGTCGTTCAAACCAAGCCTGGGCTTGAGGCGAATGACGGCCGTACGCGTCATTTACACACAGCCCTCAACGCCTTGCACCCGCCACTTCTCAGTTCCCACTTCGAACACCTTGCCGTAAGATGCCAGTGCCGCCCTCACCTCGTCGTCGGGAACATAAAAAAGCAGCCAGTGCAGCTTGATGCGGACGTCCCGGTTGCCGGGGTCAATGACAATAAAACGGCGTCCCTTGACGGTGTGGTCTTTGGCCGCAAGGATCCTTCGTTTTCCCTCGAGTGTCTTGAAGGCCACGGCCCGCACGTGGTTCACCTGGTACGCCCCCAAAGCGATGACCTCGGAGAGCAGTATGAGATGACTCAGCCTGTCCCGTAAGACTTCCATAGGGTACGGGCGGCCCCGGACGTCAGTGTGCAGAAAAGTGGTGTTCAAAACCGCAAAGCCAGTTGGTAGAGGTGGCAGAATAATCTTATAATCAGCTGAAGCGGAGTCATTCCTGTTACCGCGGCCCGGCTGGGCCGTTGAAGCTATTCCGGTGGAGTCCAACATCCCATGTCCGCACTCGGCCACGGACGCGCTTTCTCCGAGACGAGCATGGCAATATCTAACCACACAGAACCACCACAATCTTAATAAAAAACAATAGAACAAAAATATTTCAATTCCTAAAAGAGTAGATATCACAGCCAGAAAACGTTCATTCTCACATTTCTAGTCAATAGGTCTGATTTTAAGTGATTTTGTATTTGCCCTCTAAGGAAACCGCTGTTTCATACTATAACTATTTCAAAAAGTGTCTTCAATAAAAGTTAAAAAAAAACAACATGGCTGCGTATTTTCTTTCTGGCCGGGGTGTAAGAAAAAAGAGGTGCCGGAACAAGGGTCAGAAAGGGGACCGAAATTCTATTCGGGCTTCGCGCACCTTCCGACAAGGGCACTGACGTGTTGGGCATTCGCGCGGCTTTCGCGTGGGCGTGGAAGCAAGCGCCGCGACCCTGAAAACTTGCGGCCCAATAGGGACGATTCCTCGAGCTCCAGTCATGCTGCGCCATCTCACGTCGTTTGTCAGAAATGGGAGCGAACCTTCGTCAAACTGGCCCCGTGTTGAGGCGGTTCCCTTCAGACACCTCTCATCTTCTTCCACCGTGACTTTCCGAATTCTTTCATTTTCCTATTTGAACTAAAAGTAATTTTTGCAAGTTAGTTAGAAACATGACATAACAGAGAAAGAATAGAGCAATTTCGAAAAGGTCAGGCACTCCCCCGCTTTTTGGTATTAAATAAATCAACATTTTCGTCTTCGTGTTTTTTCTAAGCGCTTACATCAAGACGTTCTTCTAACGGCGTAGAACATAAATGACCATACACCAACACAGTGCATTCAAACCAAGCCCGCGTTTCCAAAACCAGGTGTGGGCACTGCGCATGTGCAGAAGCCATATTCGGGGATAGTGAAGCCTCTGCGCATGCGCCGTAGCGACAGCAGTGCCACCACAGTGGCTGACATAAATCAGCTGATTTGGTCTATACTGCGTTTCACACTAAGTTCAGCCGCAGCCAACCTTACGATGAAACGGGGCCAATGGAGCAGCGGAAAAAGTGCAACGTCATTGCGCTCGTCGTCTTCACGCCTTTGATATTGCCGGCTAAGCCAATTCCTCACAAAAGAAAAGACCAGGAGCACAACGCATTCACTCTGCGTGATTTGTTTAGCAATGTCATAGCAAAGACGACGAACGCCATGGCCATGCACTTTTGCCGCAGCTTGAATTGCTCCCCCGGACAGTGGCGTCAAAAAACAGTCGAACCATATGTGAAACGGAGAATTAGCTGCAAACATGTTGGCAGAACGGTACATGGGCACAAAAATTGCACGACGAACACACGACGTGGGGCGTTTAGACAGCGTGCTGCTTATTCGACGATTGACGAATCGATAAACATTGTGCCCATCGTGCGTCACACGGTGATCTGATATTGAAATGGCGTTCTGTGGATGGAGGGTCAGTACGTTGCTGGTGAATAAACGATTCTAAGGTCATGATATGTTTTACCGACCAATTTAGTGGAGAAACTGAATTGGTACGTAGGTCACGTGACGTAAATTTTTTCGCTAAATTTAGCGGGGAAACTGAATCAGTGCATAGGTCACCTGACGTCCATTTTTCCGCTAAATTAAGCGGGGAAACTGAGTAGGTGCACAGGTCACGTGACGTCAATTTTGCAGCTAAATTTAGCGGGGAAACGTTTTGTTTATACTCACGCCGTCGAAAAACTGAAGAACAGACCACATACACCAATCGCTCTAAACATACGTTAGGGTGCTGGAGCACTAGGTCGTTTTAGATGCTGCCATGCGACGAAGTATCTAATAAAGAACGCCATATTGCCGCGGGTGAAAAAGGTTTGACAAACGCAAAACTAAAAATAAAGTTATAATCGCCGAATTTGTGCCTGAAACTAATAGGAAAATAAAGTCGAAAAAGCAGAATCAAACGTCGCGGCGTCGGCGTGACCGCTGTCCAGAGCGAGACCAACTCGGCAAGGCCACGCACGGCTCATTATCTATTGCGCTCGTTATCTCGAACATTCGGCCTAGAATTTTCGCGAACGACTTGTCAAGGTCCAATGTCGGTCTCCTTATCTTTCACACTCAATATTTTGAAAATTCGATCTAGAACGTTCGAGCGTGGACCATTCGGGGTAAGAGTAAAGACGAATATTCTCGAATATTTGTGTTTAATATAGAACCTACAAAGACGACGAACGCCATGACGATGCACTTTTTGGGTCTGCTTGACTGGCTCCATCCAATCGAGCGTTAATTGCGGTCGGAAGTCAAATGAAACGGAGCATCGCTTGTTCGTTAAGCTATATTTTACCCCCGTAACGTCCACTTCTCCGCACTATTAGACTAGATGAGAGGAAACCAAACTAAATATTGAAGGGTGTTGATGATTTTATTTTTTTGTTTCTTTCGGCATCCGTACACGTTTTTGAAAGTTGAAACTTCTTTCCGGTAGCAAACCTAGAGAGCCTGACTTTAAAAAATCGTAGTTTGTAGCTTTTTTTTTTACCTGAAGATGTAATTAACGACGCCTTTTAACGTGTTCCTGCTTCTAAGATAAAAAAGTGTAATATAGGGAATGGAACTAAGAGTGGTAGTTGTTTTTATATTTTTACGGTTATTTTTATATACATAGTTGTAAAGCTGAATATTGACTTTCGAATTATGTACAAAAATAATTTCAATTAATTCATGAGCAAATGCCGTATATTACCAATTCAGTATCAATGTATTCCGGTGGAGTATTTTTTCTAATATTTTTTTTCTAACAAGCTATGTGGAATGTAGCGTCAGCTGAACGCTTTGTCTTTTGGTGTGCGAAAAAAATTAAAATTAGTAGCACTGGTATTAGTATTTATGCTTTAAATTTAAAACATACTTTTCAACTATTTTTAACCGCAACATTTAAAGAATAGTTTTAATGAACGAAAGTCATGCGGTATAAAACGTAACGTGGAATGTGGTTTAAATATGTAAGCCTATTATGTTTATAATATAACTAGGCTTCAATAGCTCTTCAAAGCATGGTTGTTTGAGCGCGAGATAATCGATAGCAAAAGAAAAGTTATACTAACGTAAAAAAATTAAAAGCCGTTTACAACTCCCTGTAACGCAGAATTGGAGAGCAGCTCTTGAGGAGGAGGAGGAGGGAAGGGTACTCAGGGGAGGGTATAGCCCTCCTCATCCTCCTCCTTCTCCTCCTCCCCTCATCCTTCAATCTCCTCCGGGGGGGGGGGGGGGGGGGTCACGTAACCTCGGGGGGGGGGGGGGGGGTCACGAGACCTCGAAGGGGGAGGTCACGTGACCTCGGGGGGTGGGGGGGGGGGGGGGCTCGCGCGGTGCATGTCCCAACATGCACCGCGCGGTTACGCCGACGGCGACGGCGACGCCGACGCCGCTCAAGCCGGAAACGGGCGCCTAAGAGCAGCGCTCTAAAACGCTGCCCGAGCATTTCCCTAGCTTGTCTAAACTCTTATTAGTTATTCAGCATCAGAAGGTGTTGATAATTTTAACATGATTAAAAAAATTAGTTGTAAAAGCTATCTCATTTAGTTACATTGAAGCTGTTGGAGCATCAGCAGGTGGCACATGACCACAGTGTGCCTCACTGATCTAACCGACGTTAGTTGTCGCATATATTGGTGCACGCGGTCGGTCAATAAATTTGAGACGTGTGTGGTTGTCATTTTGTTTTTATTTATTCCCTGTCTCGGGGGTTTCGTTCTGGAATTTGCTTACCAGCTTACCTACATTTGTTTTTAACTTTTATTGTAAATATGCAGGCAGATCTAATGATTTTAGTTGCCTGTCCACTGTACTTAACTGGACCTCCTGTTACAACAAAATAACCGCCGATTACGACGTACAAAGAGAAAGGATAAAAACCATCATTTGCTTATTAAATTCGTCAGCTGTTAAAGCACGTAACTATGACTACTACGCTGGGTGCGAGTTGCAGAGCAACAGGTTGTTGTATTACCAGTGATTGTGCAACATGCAGCTCTGGCGATTCAAGGTATTGAGTAAGGCTATAGGCATATACCAATTGTTAGTCACAAGTAGTTCATCGACGTACATTCTTGCTCCCGCAGTCAACCACGGAGGACGCAACTACCAAGCTGTACTGTAATATACGACGTTGTGTTGGAAACTAACGAGACCGATTTTTTTTTTATACAGAACTAGGCGACACTAAAGGCTCTTATGATCCTCATTTTTAAGCAGAATCCTTCACATGCTTTTGTGAGAATGTTTAAAACAACTCAAACGAATGTAAACAAAAATGGATTGCGACATCAGTTTCAGCGTTGCAGCCGGGACGTCGTTTCCTTCATCTAATAAAAATAACTTTTTTCCGCACAGTTTTCCTTCTTTTTTTAGTGTTGCTAATGCGCAAAATTCACACGACTATATGTACTGTTTTTATGAAGAGTGTTGCAGTACATTTACTTCTTTGAAAGTTAAGGCAAATATTCTATCGGGCACTTCCGACATACTCTCACAAAACATGTTTTCATCATCCACCCTTAGGACACGTAAGAGTAATCTGCGCTCGCTGACACAGAATGCTAAGGAGTACGACAGTGCAACTGCAGGTTCATTATTGTAAAGTATTACTTTCGCAAACATCAGCACACTACTCTCCGTCCCCATCTTTTCGAAAACGAAAAATCAGATGCACTGTCACTAGTACTTCTCACTTAGTTCTTACATCTTACGGTACTAAGGTTTCGTGTTTTATACATGCCGATAAATACCAAAAGTGTTACACAAAGGCGGTTTTCTTTGAATCGGTGAAAAACAAAAGCCCCGAATTTGAGCTGTCCTCGAAGAGAAATAAAACATAAAACGACAGGTTCCCCGCAAGAAATTTTGTACCCTACTTTGTTTTTTCTCGTTGACCCGGAACACTGCTGCACTGATCTGTCCGTGTGGTTGTTCTTTTCTATCGAAACCACATTCCTTGCCCCGTTCTTTTTGCTCATCTTTACCAGCATTACTGGCAAAAATATTATTTATTACATATAAATTATATTATGTTCTTCAGTAATTATACCGTCGCTTCACAACAGAAGCCCGATAAACACCGCTTTTATTCCGGCATTGAAATTAGACTCCAAAAACACCAAGTCGAAGGGAAAAAATAAACACCGATAAATAACCTCCCCGAATTTGAAGAAACATAAATACCTAAAACAAAGAACCCTGCAGGTATGGCATATGAAAGTGAGTAATAGACACGTAATAAGGAAACCGATAAATAAAAAAATAACTGAAGAAATCACAGCCTTTCTTCATTTTCAATTCGTGCTCCGAATGTTCGCAACAATCAACGTTTTTACTTAAAAAGGTGCATTAATAAAGACGCCTTTGCTGACCTGAATTGAATTTCGTTTTAGCGAAAGGCGGCTCTTTAATAGGACTTTGAATTCAAAACACAAATTCAATTCATTTTTTATATAGGTGTTATCATAAAAAAGGTAACTATTTCTGTATTTTTGGCGTAGGGTCCGTTCCCGTTACGCTAATTTAAAAGCGTAAGGTTATTTCGACACGCTTCGCCAACATTTCGACAGAACCCAAATCAAGAAGTTTCTAATTATCTCAAAGAGTACGGGCGAAATAATAAACTCCCCTTTGATAGATCAAAGTGAGCAATTTGGCTTTATATGTCACGGCTTAAAACGGCGGAAACAATTGTTACATAGTGTCACGTACCGGCTCGTAATGACTTTTCATAAAAAAAAAAGCTCTCAAACTTGCATAGCAATTTTTTATATTATGAAAACCCCGATATTCAAAGGAGTTCACACCTTTCATATAAATGCTCTTTCATATATGAGCTTACGCTAAGAAATGAAAATCCCTCGCATGGCTTTGGGATGCCTTATAAAACAAGGTTTTTTTTACGCTTAGAAGCACTAATTAATAATCGTGTTTGTTCCTTTACTCTTGTCCGAATTTCTTTGCCGCTGTTTTATGTGTGTGTGTGTATATTTATACC
Source organism: Ixodes persulcatus (assembly GCA_013358835.2). Taxonomy (NCBI): domain Eukaryota; kingdom Metazoa; phylum Arthropoda; class Arachnida; order Ixodida; family Ixodidae; genus Ixodes; species Ixodes persulcatus. The sequence continues at coordinate 685,756 of JABSTQ010009592.1, read as the reverse complement.
GCATGTCCCAGACGCTGCCTATCAAGTCATGTCTGTGAAGCGGCGTGCGTCACGTTAATAAAAGTTTATTTTGCTTTAAGAATTTACTACGTTTTTCACTTGAATTATTCAATTAGATAGTTAATTAGTTAATTATTTCATTTATTCATTCATTTATTTGTTTCTTTTTAGAGCGCAGCTCTTAGGCGCCCGTTTCCGGCTTGAGCGGCGTCGGCGTCGCCGTCGGCGTAACCGCCCGGTGCATTATGGGTCAATTTACCCGCTAAATTTAGCGGAAAAATTTCCCCGCTAAATCTAGCGGACAAATTTCGCCGCTAAATCTAGCGGGAAAAATTCCCCCGCTAAATCTAGCGGAAAAATTTGCCCACTAAATCTAGCAGAAAAAGTGTCCCGCTAAATCTAGCGGAAAATTTTCCCCGCTAAATCTAGCGTAAAAATTTTCCCGCTATATCTAGTGGAAAAATTTCCCCGCTAATACTAGCGGAAAAATTTCCCTGCTAAATTTAGCGGAAAATTTTCCCCTAAATACGAGGCGAGCAGGAGAGGAGGAGGGCCATAGCCTCCTCTCCGTACCATCCCCTTCTCCTCCTCAAGAGCTGCGCTCTAATTCGGCGTTACAGGGAGTTGTAAACGGCTTTCATTTTTGCGCTCATTAACAGCTGACGTCGTTGTAATGATACACGAACTGTGAGATTACAAATTAATGAGAACAAATAAATGCTAAAATGATGTGAGGTAAGACGTCAATATCTGCTGCACCGAAGGTGTGATGTTGAAAGCAGCGTTGTTGATGGCACGCAATCTAAATCCATGTCCCAAAAGAAAGTTAAAATATAAACTATGTAAAATAATGAATTATCTTTTATATACAGTACAAAGGAAGTAGAACATACGTTATAAAATCACGTTATTTATGTAAGCACCGTGGCTACATCCGGCGTGGAAATTATATGCTGACTGTCGAGATTCTTATCTTCTTCAAGCACTCGTTTATTATTCGCGTAACAACATCTCAAAACATCAGCTGTTTCCTTACATGTAAGTGTGAAGATTCAAAATTATCACCTTGTGCCTATTCTAATACATTAATTCGTCAGACGTACCTAAATATTCCGAATTATATTTTTTTACAAACATGTGTAGGCTGTGTGAATGCTTAAGGAAGTCGGATCGAAAATATCGCTTGATTAGCCCAAACAACGCGGTCCACGTACAAAAATGTTGGTTTAAACTTTAGAGCATTTTTATTTTAGAATTTACTTGTTTCAAGAAGCCTACCTCACAAAACCGTCTAAAAAAATTCAGCGTTACAAAATGTGATACTGGGGTGCGATAAATGCAAGCAATATGAAAATGTCGACCATACTGTGTGACAATGTTTAGTGTAGCATAGTGCCTTTGTGAAGCGAGCTTCCACCCAATTCATCAGAAACAAAAACTGAATTGTTCATCCATCCTATATGATCTTACAACCCGTGCTCTGAAACCACACGGGGATTTAAAAGTACATGATATTTGTACTGCAGTATCGTTTTCCTTGCGTTTGTTTTGTTTTAAACGCCACAGAATCCCGAAAAGACTTTTAGTTCCCACACAAATTAAAATATAAAAGAACAGTAACATATGAGGTTTAAAAGTGCTTCTTTTAATTGTGAGTTTGAATTTTTATTTGTAGGATAATATACCCCTAAGTCCAAAAATGGCTGAATCAAAAAGAAACAAGAAAAAAAGGCTTGCGCATTGGAGTGGACATTTACTTGCTGAATTCCTTGATAACGTAAATATTTCCGTTGTATTTTATCGCTGCTGATTTGTCCTGAGTATTTCCAGCATTGCGTAATATATTACGCTCGAGATGACGCGTGACTCGCCACTAATGAAACATTCACCGATTCGTGAAATCTCAACGTCTTGCTGCGTTTCTGAAGATTTTCGAGTTGAGTGAGCCTTTTGAAAGACGGGAAACTATGCAAGAATCTGCGGAACATAAGAATTTTATTTCAAGTGACATGTTTTGATTTCATGGCATGAGCTGTTATTGTGATTTATGAAAACTGTACGAATATGTAGCCGGCCTCAACTTTAAGTTTATTTTTTAATATATAGAAAAACGAAAACCACCGGTTTTTAATATTGCAAGTTTTGAGGCTGTAAAAACGTTTGAGAATTAAAAACACAATTTTTTGAAAATGCGACAAAACACTTCTTTAGCCAATATCTTCCAATTTCATAATAAAGTTCGAAAAAAAAAATTAAATAAAACAAAACATCAAGATGACAAGAAAAGTAAGATATCTTTTGGGTATCAGCGATTTGCTGCATGTCTCATAATTTTGTTTTGTAATATTTCATATAACAATGCATGACCCAGTTGACGACTTCACGAAGCTGAGAGAGAACAAATTGTGCTCACATTTTCATGCAAAAAAAAATTAAGCTTTTATTGGTAATACTTATGCGCAGAAATTTTTGAATCGAATAACGATAACGTAAATCATAAAAACTAGACGGGGCTTCATTAACAATCTCTAATTGTAGATTAAAAATACAATATGTACTTTTAGTAAAACAGAACAAGTATTTGGGAACTTTCTACGTGACGAAAACAAAGCGCAGAGACCGAGGTAGACACATTGTCATCGCAGCCTTCTAGGAAATTCTGAGAAGAATTTTCTGCCTGGAAAACTTTCACAAAATTATGCAGCTAGAAATATTTTATTCCTTTTTCTAAAAGCTTGTGTACCGTGTTGAAGCTGTTTGATTTTCTTTATTATTTCGTAAGAGCAAAATTAAACATATTCAAATCTTCGAGGAAGTAACGTCTACCTAAAAACGTTGTTTTCTACCTTAGTTTTTGTTTTTCTCAGGAAACGCTGTTCCAAGATAAAAAAGAATGATAACAAACGTAATTTCCCTGCAACACGATATGAGAGGCGAGCCGTTTAAAAAAAAAAAAATTATTTCAATGATCTAATCTTCGAAGACTGACGTTTTTAAAATTTTTATATTGACATTCTTTATTGCGTTTCTTTGAGAGTGTTAAAATGTTTGTAAGCGCAATCATACATTTGCAGTTAAGTAATAACTGACAAGAAAAGGGCCGGATAGAGCCCCTTTTGTTTGAGTGAACAGACTACAGCAAATAAATACTGTAATTTGGCCCGTTCCTCCTTAGAAATGCAACGCCACTTCCGTATTTAAAAGAGCATTGCCGTCTTATGTTTTTTGTCTCAGATAAAAAGATCATTAAAAGAAAAGACCCTTCTTTTATTTATTTTTTAGAGTTAAATGTTAGTTCTTTTTGTTAGTCTTGCAAATAAGTTTAACATTTTTTTCTTAAATTTGTGTGAACTTTTTTATTGAGTGCTCTTTTTCTTGAGACGTTTTACTGGTGTTTGCACGATAACTTTGGTAAAAAAGAAAAACATCCAAGTTCGAAGAACCCTACGGGATTTACGGGATTTACGGGAAATTATATACGGGAAGCGTCTCAGTCTTTTTTTTTTCACTTTATTTATCACAGATTAAGCAGATATTCCTCGTGCTCTTGAGCTTAAAACATTTTGGTACAAGGTTTATGTTGCTACAATAGATAACGTGACCGTCCTAATTACCGGTAAAAATCTTAGCTTTGATTCTCGAACAGCTCCAGCTCCAGAGATATTTTGCAATTTTATAGGGAGTTTAAGAATAGGGGGCCCCAAAGTTAGGGGGTCTCTAAGCCACAGAGGAGCACGAGCATAGCGTTTCCCCCGCTGCCGGCTTATGGTAGAATAGTGTTTTGAATGCGTAGAATCACATGCTTTCGTTTCTCGCTTGCAGCGCCAATATGGCTAAAGAGCAACTTGAATAAAATGTAACATATGAAAAGACGTAATATAGTTGTACTTAACAAACACTTTCTGTTGCTTGTGTCACACATATTGGTTATGGTAATAACAAATCTACCCTTTTTTAATCACTAAACGTCTAGATGTTTGAAGTCAATGCCAAATCAATACGATTCAAACATGCATATCTGCTTTCGTCGGGCACCTTTTTACAAAAGCCTTTTCTACCTTACCCTTGTAGATTGCCCCTTGTTCGACGGCTCACAATTTAGTCCAGCTTTGCTTGAATGAAGGCGTCCTACAATGCGCAGAAAAATAACCCGGCCCCCACTGTCTTGTAAAGAGGGGTGATGTTTTCGAAGGCGACCGCCCAGACCGTCCGACGTAGCTTTTGCCACATGTGAGTAGGATCCAGTACAGCACACCCGGAATTCAGGGACACTAATTATACTCGTTTTGACAAGACACGTACAGTCAACTGCGTGCTGTTTTCGGCGAGCGGCTAGAGCCAAATGTTTTTAGTTTTGAGCGTTTGAGCGAGTTGGGAGTCAGCGCTCATGCGCGCACCATGGGCTCATTCTTTCTGACTTCGTCCATGTGCGAGACCGAGCCAAGACAAGCCACTAGGATTCGCGAGGTGCTGTCATGTCAACAGATACAGCGTTCATTCGAGCTTAAGAGCGGCCAGATTCAGAAGACGACCTTGAAAACAGGGCGATATCATCCCTCATACTTTGTGATTTGAGCGAGGTAAGGCAAAGCGAAAGCCTGCTGCTCTATTCATTGCCGATGGACGTGTCTAGTAGCGCAGAGATAATAATGGTTTTGTTCTGAAGCAAGCGATGTACGGCGCCGCCATGTTTATTTGCCTTAGGGAGCCCACTGTTATGGGCGAACGCTATCTTAAAACCTGACTTAGGTTTGGGGCCTGCGCAGTGGTGAGCCCCCATTTCCTAGGCTAGTCCTAGCCCCCTATTCTAGAACTCCTAATGGCAGCGGCTAAGCAAGTGGACGCAAAGTTAAATAGAACAAGATGAGAAAAATATTTCACTGCACAGACTGGTTACGTGCGCGTTGTAACGTGGTACGGAATGCAGCAAAAACGCTCCCTAGACCTCTTGGAACCATGCATTAGAGAGGCCGCTATCGCCTCGAGTTCCACTGCGTCGAGTAGTTCTGAATCCCTTGTGAAGAAGAGCCGATCGCTCGCCTGGATCGCCGCCGAGAGCAGAAGCGGCGATGTGACTGGCGCAGAGAACTCAGTACGTGTTGTCAGAGCAGGAGCAAAGTCGAGGTGGCAAAATTAAACTATTTTTTAAAGTCACAAGAATCAATATTTCTCGGAATGAAAAGTTTCCTAATATATGTCTGCTTTTATACCTTGCATAAATTAGCCGTGCAACTTCTATGGGTTATTATTACTTAAGCTACGCTGAAAGACAGCCCATGGCCTCACACTATTATTGTTCCCCTTTTCTCTATGTGTATATTGTGCATCATTACAAAGAAGAAAGCTGTTGTGAGCGAAAAACGTGAACGAATGAGTGAACGAGTGGATAGACCCTAATCAAGTTAGTAGTCAAATGGCGCCCATAAACTACGTGACTCAGATCCAGCCGTTAGAACCACTCTCAGGCCTAGGCACCCCATTCACCCGTAGCGCCGAAAACGTAACACAGCTGGACGTCTTATCACTGGAAACAGAAATGTCTCTCATAGAGTGAGGGAACGTTCAAACAGATGCAGCTGAGGACCATGGGTATGGTTAAGACGTCAAAAACTCTGGAGGCTTTAGCGTGAAACATAATGATATTTGTCAGTCGACCAAACAAAATCTCCTTCTAGGTTTGATCCTCCAATCTTATTCAATGCCGCTACTTCACACACGCGCACTTTTGTGGAGAGTTAGTACCGCTCCTAAAAAAAATAATACATATAAAATAAGTAAAAATTGTACACAAGCTTGATAATGTTAACAATGAGTGATAAACGCAGACAGTGTTATACGCTATCCTGGGAAAAATACAAGGGCGTCTGAACTTCACCGCCTGCCGAAGATTCGCTCTCATTTCCGAAACACTTCATAAGATGGCGCAGAATTACAGGAATGGCCGCGAAGCACGTACCCGCACCTTCGCGCGCCGAGCCAATGAGTTCCTCGGTGATCGAAGCACGCAACACCGAGTTCGTTTTTGCATGCCGCGAACACCGATCGCGGATAGCGCAGTCACCGGATCACTTGGCTCACAATGTTAAAGTGGTGAGTTCAAAACCGGCCGAGGACCTGAAGTTATTTTATACGCTTCCCAAAGGGCGTAACGCTTTTCGGTTTCGGTTTTTTGTGACACCAAACGTTACGAAACTCAATGAAAATCATGTGATAAAACTCATTTTTTGTTTATTAAATGATATGCTTACTAGCTGTACACCCACCGGCAATATAAACGTGAACACCTTACCTGTTTTTTTTTTCTCCTGTTTTACGGCTCCCTGAAGCTATATTAACTCTCAACGTCTCAAATGGTACGTGGCTTGGGATCTAAACTTTGCGTTCTAGCCCTCTTCTGTAACAGAGCTTGTTCCAAAACTTGCAGGAGCATCAAAAACAAGAAGAGGACTGTTCACCTTTATATCGCTCACGGGTGTGCCTGAACAGTCTGCGACGCGTTTCCTTCCTCTTTTCGCTAGAGAACTTTTAAAGTCCTAAGGGAAAATTCGCTAGGAAACAGCTTTCATTGATTCTTCAGAGATCAAACAAGTGATAGACGCACACATGCACACACAAAATATGGTCCCTTATTATGTACCCAAACAAACGATGGTAATACGAAAATATATCCAGCTCACAATCATAGAAATATAAACCCATCAGCTTTCAAATTATGTCAAGCAAATACGCACCACACTAATGAGCCAACAGATTGTAATTAAATATTGTTGCGCAAAAACGCCGTATAGGATGTATTCACTGGCCGCCATATCTGAGGTCACTGTTTAGAGCGCATGCTCAGAACGAGCTCGCCTTAATAGGCTGCCAAGACCTGCAATCTTGGTGGTGCGGAATGCACGTGGCGAAAGAACTGTGGAAGCTCACGTTCAGCACGCGCTCCGCAGCCGAGCACACAGCTATGGCCACCAGTGAATACTCCCTATATAAACATACAAACAAAATCGAACGACAACAATCCTGGACCCGGTGAACTCGGGCAAATGAAGGCTCCCCATCGGCATCAACACGACCAAGCATTAATAGCAGAGTTTCCACTTGCCCCTTCAATGGGGGGAAAAGCTTTAATTAGTATCGGGGTAGTGCAAACATTGGTGAAGCCAATCGCAGCCTCTTTTGCTAGTACACAAACACGCTTTTTCTTACTAATTAAGACATCTCGTTAAGCTTTTTTTAGGAGGAAAAAGAAATTCTTGCTTACAAAGCGAGGGAAGTGATTCAGTTGACTGCGCGTTTGCAAGCCGTCGTTTCTGACGACTGAAACAATCAGAATTTAACATCTACGATAGCAACGGTTCAGCTAAAAAAAAAAAATATATTGTAATATTATGCACTGCGTCACATGAGGATCCACCGTAGCTTGCACTACGGCTTAGTAGAGCTAATCAAGCAGCGACAGAAATGGATCGCCATGGCGATCGTCGTCTCTGCGCGTTTGTTCTCGCCAGCTAAACCAGTCTGTTCGTGCATATCACGCTAAATTTAGCGGGGAAATTGATGTCACGTGACTCGTACACAGATTCAGTTTCCCCACTAGATAAAGCAGGAAATGTGATGTCACCTGACCTGACGTCACGGGACCTATACACCAATTCAGTTTCCCCGCTAAATTTGGCGGGAAAATAGGCGCCATATGACCTATACACCAATTCAATTTCGCCGTTAAAATTGGCGGGAAATATGATGCCACGTGGCCTGACGTCTCGTGACCTATACACAATGAGGTAGAAGTGCTTATAGCGACAAACTGGTATCCCGTTAGCCATAAAAAAGTGACCTTCCCCTGCCTGGCGCCATGTTGTACAATTTTGATTACTATACTCGTTTTCACCTTCAGAACCGTAGTAAAAAAAAGTACGGCTGCTCGCGTAGCATTATTAATTTCCCTTATTATGTAGATCATTAAGATAAACATAGGGACATTTTAGACTAGATATATGCTACCTTATCGAGACGTATACACGCTTGAAACGCCAAACGCATCGCTTCTTCCTCCAACAAACAAATCCTGTAAGAACTACTTGGCGCGGCGAGTGAACAACGCGCAAAACTTCCCTTTTTTTCTGAGGTGAAAACGCGTATAAACACGTAACCGTATTAAATCCTGATGCTTTTGCGAAAAACTGAGCCGCTATTTGTATTGCGAACGCTGTAACAAACAAAATAAACTATTTTTCAATACTGTTAGCCCCAGGTATCATTGTCTAACTCCAATAAGAGCCCAAAATACAGCTCCGCGGCTGGTGGCATCTAGCAGAGCCATTATGAAGTTGCTGAGTTTTTGTCTTATAAGCACATGTTTAACTTAAAACAGACGAAACATAACTTATCTCGTTGGTACTGTTATTAAAGATCAATAAGCAGTTATCTCTGCGCGGTACTTTGTTAAAATCTAGACGTAAAACTATAAGGTCACGTGTCTAGTGATCAAAAATGTGCAACATGCTGGTGGCCGGGAGGGGTTAATTTCAGTTGCCAGTTTATCGTTATAAGCCCCTCTACCTCGTTGCCTGTAGACCAACTCCTCCCCCCCCCCCCTAAATTTGGCCGGACAATCGATGTCGCGTGACCTAACGACACGTGACCCATACACCAAACAGTTTCCCCGCTAAATTTGCGGGAAACTGGATGTCACGTAACCTGACCATCACGTGAACTATACTATACACCAATTCAGTTTTCCCGCTAAATTTGGCGGGGAAATGGATGGTATGTAACCTGACGTCACGTGAACTCTACACCAACTCCGTTTCCCCGCTAAATTTGGCGGGAAAATCGATGTCGCTTGACTTGATGCCACGTGACACATACGCCAATTCAGTTTCGCCGCTAAATTTGGCGGAGAAATGGATGTCACGTGCCTGACGTCACGTGAACTCTACACGAATGTAGTTACCCCGCTAAATTTAGCGACACAATTGACGTGACGTGACACGACGTGACGTGACCTACGCTCTACAAGACTCTATTCTTCTAAACAAATTAAAATGATTACTGAAACACTGCATTTCATGCAGCCACAGGAGTTTAAAAGTAAAGGTCGCTGCCAATTTCTTTTCTTTCCGTGATTGGCTTAAAAGATGATAAAAAGGACACAAAGACCGCGGCCGCCGTGACACTGCATGTCTGACGCTGTTTCATCGACTCCATATCGGAACACAGCGTTCATTGAGGTCGGACTTGATGTACAACATAGGAGTTTAATCAAAATAAAGACCGGACCAATGGTGCATTCTCGCATTGTGTAGTAGACTTTACGAACGATCGCGCTGCATCTTTAGTGGTGATTAGAGGCTTATTCCTACGAAAAAAATATAAAACTATTCTAAGCAACCAAATGCAAAACAGAAAGCAAATGTAAAGAAAAAAAAAAGGAAAGGTTATAATGGGAGGTTTGCTATATCGTTGGTCGGCTTTGGTTAAACGCCCGTGAGAACTCGGTTTTCAACCGGAAATTAGAGAGCTGATATTGTTTACCGGAAGTACGTTACTGGGAGTGCCAAATATTTTTTTGTTTAGGTTTCTCAGGGCTAAGGGTTGGTTTTAAGACTTCGAAGTTCTAGGCTCGAATCAATTTTATTCAATTATTGTTGTTTTTCTGAGAAGCGAAGGGATTTTATGAGAACTAAACAAGACACGAGTTTCCTAGTGCCTTTAGAACCGCCGCCTTTCTTAGTGCGAAGTGAAAAATTGAAATGACACAAAGCGTCCACCGTACTAGACAACAATGGTTGTTTGTGCCAAATACATGAACAAAGAATTACTACAAGGCAGTGTGTGAAAAACTAAACAAAGGAGAAACACTATTATGTAGCAAGGTGGATTACATTTTTTTGTAAATTGCCTATTTTTGTTTTACCTGGAAATTGTATCACTTAAATTATTGAGCTTGTTTGCCATAACGGTCAAGAACAATATTTTAAATTAGTTGTTTCGAATAATTTGAAACTGATTGATAAAATATATGTCGATGTGATTCCGTCTTACTCATTATTATTTGACTAATCTGAAAAAAAAAAGAAGCAGTTTACATCGTCTTCCCGGGAATCACTTAGGGACGGTCACATCGTCTTCGGGCGTCAGGACAATGACATTAATATATAGTTACATAATTGTGCATATATAACAGGGCGATTTCTGTAAAGAGGGGGAACATCGTTTTAAATTTTAGACGTTGAAGTTGTCTTACTGATGTATAAAATCTGTGTACAAATCTTCATAGTGCGGAATCTGAACAAATACAAATTGTTTATTTAATATCAGTGAGTTGTTTCAAATTGCTAGTTTTTTAGCACTTAATCTTAGTACAAAACGACCCGAAAAAAGGAATTCACGAATGCTTTTTGTTTACCTAAAAAATAAACTATGCATCTCCGAACTCCCAATTTCAGCCCAAATGTATCACTAAAATTCAAGACAAGGCGCCAAGGTCGCAGAAGTCGTCGTTACTTGCTTCAAAGGTTAAAAGCATTTTTTTTTTTTTATATTTTCAAATGGAAAATGGTGGTCTATTAAACGCACGATTACATGGAGATAAATGCCGCCAGCAACCGGAAACGGACCTCATTTTCGTATAGAACGGTTTGAGAAAAATAACATAACTTTCGAATAAGATAATGGTCAGTTTTTAGGCTTTAGGATCTGGTCCGGATCTCTATCACTGCGCGTTCGGTTATGGGTTGCTTATGTTTGCTTCTAAAAATCTGTGTTTTTTTTTTGTGTGTGTGGAGGAGGAGGGGGGGGGGGGGGGCGAAGTGATACGTTGGTTTTATGCACTTCACAAATATTCTCAAATACCGAGTATCCGGTACTTTTTTTAAATTTTACTATACGTTCAATGACGGAACCAAAATTACATAGGGTTAAATGAGCTAGTAGCATGCCTAATTTAGCAACATCTTACATATTATTTCAAGTAGTCGGGTGGGTACGTGAGTATACTTATTTTAGTTAAGTGGCATACCTCCAAAACTTCACAAGAGGAAGTTCAAGCACAAGTGAACTACCAATATATCGGGATCCTTTCAGAGCCCTGTTAAGGCGATCCGACTCCACCGTTAACGATGGAGTCGAATCGCCTTCGTTTTTCTTTCGACGCCAACTATACTCAATTGCGGGTAGGGTGCTACGTGCAGCAAAGTTTACTTTTGTCGCTTGCGCAGAAGCCACTTTAAGGCGCGCCGGGTTTGGAACGGGACATATTTTTTGCTCTCCGTTCGGAAAATGTAGATCTGAAGTCTGCTTTACACAGAACTCAGCGGATCGTGGAAAAAGAGCGGCCTATTGCGTTACCTGCCTGCTAGCCGGACTCAAACAAATACCAACATGCGGATTTCCAAACCTCGCAAGGTGATTGGTTGATCGGTCTCAGTTGCCATGGGAATCGCCTTGTTTGGTCCATCTTAAGTTTAGAAGGTTCGAAATGGTCGTTTTGAACCAGTGACGCCAAGGTCGCTATGGAGAATCGTCGTATTGAAAGCGTTCCTCTCCACGATAAGCGTCTTTGTCACTGTGCATGCAATCGATGTATCGATCGTGCTTATCTCCCCATATGTCTTATAATTATATTGCTCGTCTTGCGTATTAAAAAAAAAAAAACTTTAATGCCTTTATGCACCGACGTCGAATTTGGCTGCGGTACTAAGATATACCCTTGTTTTGCTGGCGAGGGGATAGCAAACGCTCGGTATACAAGAAACGTACTCTATAAAGACACCCCTCAACAGCGAGTTTTCATCACCAAAAATGGAGAGGTCAAGGAAACATTGCTCATTCCATGAGCCAAAAGGGTGCCCATACAACACAGCTTTCCCAGGATCCAGCTACTTTAGTTCACACGCTGCTATCAGAAGATCGAGCTACTTTAGTTCACACAACACCGCTTTCTAACATTTTCTTCCGTTACGTATAACTAACCGCAATATCCGTGCCTCGAATGTAGCTTTTATATCTACTTCTTGAATTGCTTGCCATGATTTGTACAAAACACCGATGTCTCGGCGGCCCTCTACGTAAGCGGACGTAAGCTCCCGTAATAAAACGCGACGTTAAGAAAAGATTGATGTAAGAACCAGCCCTTAGACTAAACTTTGCTGAGGGGGAAGCGTCTTGAAGTTCCGGACATTTTGTGTGTTACTTGGATATGTATAATTGCGTTATTTTTATAACGCTAGCGCAGTTTCAAAGCGAACGTGAGCAAGCAGACGACACGACAAATACAGCGACGAAGCCCGCACTCGCGTGGGCTTTTGAGGGATTTGGTAAATGAAGGACGCCCCATGTGCGGTGGACAATGCCTCATATTGCCGCGCCCGTCGCATTGCCCGTAAGAACAACGTTCGCTTCTTCCGCAGGTACTTTAAGTAAAAAAATAAATGAAAAACTCTTAGAGCATTTTGATACTTTGCACCTTAAGCGGGGCATATACGGTAACTCCAAGCACCGCATAACTGGCCTAACTGACGAACTCCATTTAGGAAAGCAGCTTTCACACTCTAACAGCTTCTACACGAACATTTAAGTTATAAAGTATCAAGAGGAACTCGCCTGAATGAACAAAATGAGAGCAAGTGTCTGGATGAGATAGACTGAATTTTGACGAAGATGAACGACTAGGGTGTTTAAAAGACAATCTAGGTGGAACGCTTCATAAAAGGTGAAACTGAATGAGTGCAGCTGGCTCTAATTTTTTTAGAAGCAGCTTAATACAGTTAAAACAGTGCTGCTTTTTGCTTCTGACTGCAGAAGATTGCACATCAGTGTCTCGTGAGGAAAAATAAAAGGCTGTCTAGACACGAGTTTCTTTTTTTGGTTTTTTGCTCTCTATGAACGCGCTGCTATGGCAGTAACGGAGTTCTGCGGAACGATGTAATTAAAAGAGCGGTATCAGAAACGAGACGGAATAATAGCCAGCAAAGAAAGAAATTAATGTAAATGCGAGGAGCGTGAAGAGTTTCTAGAAATATTTATGTTGGAAAACTCTGATTACAGCTAGGGATATTGTAATTTGCCTAAACCTGAGATTCTTTTTTTTTTCTGCTGTTGATGAAACACGTTGCTCGACAGAAGAAGAAATCTTGACAGTTTTAGGAGTTTTGTTTGAAGGGTGAGGCGCTTTCTTGTTTTTGGTTCGATGCTTTCTTATTGCAAACTCCAACAAAACAATTTTGAATAGATTTCAGTGTTCTTCCTCCGGTTTAAATATTTGTCGCTAGTTCACGTATCCACGATTGTGTCTAAAGGGCGCTTCCGAGCGCTATTTATGTGGAAATATTCGCGTAAACTAACCAATAAACTGAATGCCACAAATATTTTGTAGCGTGAGCTACACTGGCAGAGGTTGAGCAGTTTCATGTGGCTCGCATAATGAGCCGTGCTCCGTGCTGTACATGCGTGAGGAGCAGTGACGTCACACGGCGCACAGCTGGCGCGCTGGAGCCGCCGCCACCGCCGCGCCCAACTCGCCGGGCTGCAGCATTTTAGAGGAGTGACGTCATAGCCGCGGTAGACGCACTGGCGCCGCCGCGTGCCCAGCTGTGCGCCTTCGTTGCGCAGTAGCCAAGTCTGACGCTGCACCAAAGCCGCTTGATAGCGCCTCTCATTTTGTGCGCATAAGCTCACGCTACTTAAATCCTGGCATAGCCGAGCTAAGCCACCGCAATTAAAAAAAACCAAAAACAAAGAAAAACTCTTATTTACGTGGTGGATTTATCACACTCAAACTTCATGAGAGTACCGGGTTTAGGAAACAAACTTAAGACTAAAAGTCCGGTTTTCTCCTATGCAAAGGGTGTAAAAAGATAATAAGAATCCTCCTGGTCGAGGCAGCTATCCTCACCGATGGCGAAACGTAAAGCAAGAACATAAAAACTTCTTTGAGATGAACACCCGCGAGCAGGTTCAGCAGATCTGAGCGTGTGCTGCACGATCTGTGAGTAGAGGCGTCAAACAAGGCTGTTATTTACCGTTTTGCTCCCTGAACGTAAAAATAAAGCAGGATTTTATGGGGTTTCATATGTTTTTACTGAAACACAAACACGTACAATTTCAGTATGGCGAATGAACCAACTTAGAACACCTTCATATAAAGATTTATTGTCATCCGTTCATTGGTTTATTTATACTAAACGTTTTTACTGCCAAACATCGCTCAGAAACAACCTGCATTGTCAAGTTTTCAACTCTTTTCTTTTATAAAAGAAAGTCGCGTGTTACATGTGATAAAATGTGGCACTACGTTAAGAACCTACCATGGATCTTGTTCTGAAATTCTAAAAAAAGAGAAACAACTTATGTCGAGTTATAACTTTCAATCTAACTTAGTTGTTTAAAACGAAAATAATATAAATTTCGTTCGCAACAGATTTTTTTTTTTTTTTTCGAGTCAACTTGTTATTCAAACTACAAAACGTTTGTTCGTTTTTTCCACTGCTTACACATAATCAATTAACATTTAGCTTTATTTTTTTCATTTTCCGCGGTTCATTTTATTGTATACCTTTGTTAAAGGCATTGAGTGTTTCTTGCATCCTATGCTTTTGTTTCTTTTTGTAAAAGTTACTGAGAAGTTTATGTAATTTTATTTTGTCATTTAATTTTCAAGAAACTCGGTGTACTTTATTTTTTTTTTATTTTGTGAAACATCCGGGCATGGCTTGAAGAGGACTAAAACACCGTATCCATTTACCTAATTCTACTGAATTCCAGCTTTGTTCCCGAGAGCGTGCACCCCCACCTTTTGCTTTCATATTATAGTCAACAAAAGATATCCGGCTACAGGCTCAGCTAATTTATATTTCCAATCGCGACTTAAATATTTGTGCATGCGTCTAATTGCACGGCTACAAGAGTAGGAGACACGAGAAGTACCATTTATAAAAAAGGACCCACAAATAGTACTTTTTGTTTTATAAATGAGGTTGACACTAGGTGACACGGAACATAATAACGTATCTGCGTAAGAGTGCAGTGGAGGTTAGTCTGGATTGTCAGGGTGCTGTGGTTAGTTACGTCACCGTGCCGTCGTTTGTTCGTCATCACCACTCATCCCAAGTACCCTTCACTGCAGAAAAGAAATTTCAAAAGCCAAAAGATCACGAAGAGCTCCAAGACTATCGCGTAGAAATGCAATTCAATGAAATCCTGCGTGCATTGAAACGTGCGCCGAAAAGGAAAGAAAACGTAATCCCAGCGTTTACTGCATACCTAATCATATTGCAGTTGCCGTGGAGACAACACGCCGATCGCGCACAAGCTGACAATCTTTTTTTTTTTTTTTTCACGGCGGCAAATATTGTACAAACATTCAGTCGAGATATTAACAAAACACTCCTACAGACATTTCAGTTTTAATGACGAAACCCGACATTAGTCCAGTCTTCATATTACGTTGTGTTTTCTGAAATCATCTCGGCATTAAAGATGATATATTCAAGCGCTTTCTTTGAATATTTCTTTCTTATTTTTTTTTATGCTTCGGGGGAAAGAAAAGATAAGTCAGTTTTTATTGCAGACGCCTCACTATCTTTTTGAAATAAAAAAAAACAGCAACGAAAACGATGGCATTCTTTGCAGTTTATTTAAAATTATTTTTTAACAAGTGATAATTCTGAAATAAAAGAATGAAAATGCTGACGACTTACAAATGCCGGTTATTCATTTGCCTATAGGAATAAACATTCGCCGTTACTTTTGAACTAAAAGGCTGGGTCAAGCAACAATTATCCAGCAAAATGGAAATTCACTGCGAAGATCCTTAAGGGAAGAAACTACGCCATTCTCTTCAGAAAACAACCGAACATTATAAGACACACTTTAAAATTCCGTTAATCCGATCACACTTTTGCCCTTATATTTTGTTTTTATTTCATTTTTTTAGAAAAAAAGGCCTTCCCAATTTTTATTATTTATGAACAAACAAATGGCATGACACAAAGTGTAGTGCATTATTGAAGTGATTTTATAAAATTATTTAATCGTTTTTGAGAATAGTAAATCACAAAGGATGGCCGTAATCAGAACAAAAATAGGCTTGCTTATTCTTTAACTAAGTATTAATTGCACTCAACACGTGACAGAAACTCTAACAAGACCTACATCACCATGCGTCTTTTTTATTTTTCGGACGTCATCAAGGTTTCTACTATGATCCATGTCAAGAAAAACGGAAACGTCCGTAAGGCATCGGAACTATGAAACACAGTACAAATGAGGAAAGATGCATTTCAAGCTTTATATTCTTATAGGATGTTTATAAAAAAATTAAGACTGTTGAACTACCCAACTCCCGCGTAAACAGAGCTGAGCAAGCTCCCAAAGGTTGAGCCTGTCTGAATGAGGAGTGTTCTAGCCTTGGGCAGAAAACTGAGAATGTGTTCAATATTGTTGACTCATTATAACTCGATTTTGTTAAGACGAAAGGGTGGGTCGCCATGTTTGCCATATCAACGGTAGTTTCTTTTTTTTTAATTTTTACTTGGTATTGTTTTGCATCTTTCGTCTGTTGCCTGCTTTCTTGAGAAATATAGACCTATTTCTTCCGTGGAAAGTGTTCAATTCAGCGGCGATTCAGCAGGAGCAGAATAGTCTTCAGTTACCGTGTTTCTACTGAACGTTTCTCGCTTCTGCGGTCTGATACCTGCTGAGCCAAAATCAAGAAGGCGGGCTAGCACCAACGTTACTAGATTATCTCAGTTTTGGAACCCTCCCCCCCCCCCCCCCCCGTCAATCACTTCAGTTCGCCTCCCGTCGTTCGAAGCGCCATCTAGATTTTCGTTTCATAGCTGTGCGTTTCACAGACCAGAGCTGAAATGCCATCTAGGCGCTGTACTTCAAAACGCACTTATTTCATAGAATACACTGCGGTTTTTGGTTAAGAGATACGTTGATGACATTTTTTATATGTTCTGTTGTGACAGAGGCACACAGATGGTCACTACAGATAATGCTCCATCTAACTTTTTATTTTTTTATATATGACTGTGCTTATTTTGCCTGTTGTTATGTCTTTGTATTTCCCACTCCACTCTGTAATGTCTCCGGACCTTGAGGGTAAATAAGTAAACAAATAAAGAGATCATAGTACGGGCGGTGCCAGAGTTGACCTTTAGGAGTGAGGAGCCTGATGGAGGTGTGCTGCAGTATTGGGATCTGACTTTGAACACGCTAGACGGGTTGTTCCGGGAATATGGCAGGCTCTCGGAAAAACCCTTGATGCCATACAAAAGTTGTCCTTCGAAATTAGTGAAACGAGGAGTGGTGATATCTTTGCTGGCTAACGCTCTAAAGAGTCTTGCCGGCCAAAGTAGAGGAAGCTGTTAGGAGAAAATTAGTACGCGTAAAAGAGACGAGTAGAAAAGTAACATTGTGAAGGGGGTCGCAAAGAAGTGCTTTTCTCTTCTATGTTCAACATCCTTACGCCGTTTGTGGGCGGAGCACAACTTTCTGCCAAAAACGTACAAGGGAGCCACCGTTGATTGACAGGTGGGAGTAGTGTATGATATTCGAATGGCCTGTGGCTTTTCGCACGTGGGACAGACTAAAAAGTGCCTAAATGACAGACGTCTGGAGCACATGAGGGCGATCAAAAACAGATCTCCGACTTCTAAGGTCTCTAAACATGCGCAGGAATGAAATAATTGTTTGTTTGATTGAAGGAAAACTGTGGTGTTAAGCAAAGAAAAAGATTATTCAAAAAGAGTCTCGAAGGAGGAAATCAGACTTTCGTCCGTTGGAAATTGTGTCAGTCAACCGTCGATGACACTAGATGGAGCCACCCGGATGTTTTTGTTGCTGCAATAGCTGTTTTTTTAGCTTTTGGTGATGGGTTTGTAGTTTGCCTTATCAGGTAGCAGTATGGGACCTGTGAACGGATGCATGAGTTTACGCTTTGGGGTGGTTGCTTCGTTTTGAAGTGTCGCGTGTACCACTTTTTAGTACGAGAGGACGTCTCTTCCGCGGTTGAGGGCACAAATATGTGGGGCGAATTCCGGGAGACGTGTGTTGTGTTGCCTGGGACATGAGGTTGTTTTTTTAATTGAGATCACGACGCGCTGTACCGTGGTGGAATGTCACAAAGGCGCGTGCAAACTCCGAGAAACTTGTGTGTGAGATATGGTATAAAGACAGTTGTGTCAATAAAGTTTAGTAGCTGCGTTTCAAAGTTTTGTGTTCGTTCCCTTTTTTATCCGTTGTCTACGGTTTCTTCAAATACGTGTAAAGGTTAATATCATTTATAACGGGTCTTGGAATAAAACGACACAATAAAACGGGAACTATATGGAAGACAGTCCATCCAAAAGACAACTCATTTGTAAAGGGTCAGTGAAGCTGCGGTACTCGAGCCAACCCCGAGCTTGCTATTGGGAGGGGGGGGGGGGGGGACAGCGAGGTAGAGGGCCTTAGAGCGATGAACAGGCAGCTGAAAGTGACCCTTAATTGGCCGCCGCCATGTTGCACAATTTTGACCCCTAGACACGTGACCATATAATTTAAAGTCTAGATTGTAATGAAGTACCGCGCACAAATGTTTGATTTTTGATCTTTAATAACAGTATCAACTAGATAAGCTATGTTTCGTTTGTTTTAAGTCAGAAATTTTCTTTTGCGAGAAAAACTCGGGCAGCTTCGCCAAGCCTCCGCTAGATGCCGTCAGACGCGATGCTGTATTTTTTTTTTATTGAAGTTAGACACCAATCCCTGGGGCTAACAGTATTGTAAATATAGTTTACCATGTTTTCTACGGCAATCGAAATGCAAAACTCGGCTCAGTTTTTGTAAAAGCCTCAGGTTTGGTACGGTCACTTTTCTAGTGGTAAAAATTGTAGAACATGGCGGCAGCCAAGTGGGGGTCACTTCCGCCTAGTGAATGGGATACCAGTTTATCGCCCTAAGCCCCTCTACCTTGTTTTGAAAAAGGGAACAACCGAAACAAGAAACGGAAGCTTAGTAACGATCTACGAGTAAAATAAGTGCTTATCTCTGATTGGAAAGGGGCGATGAAGCATAAAGGTACGACACAACAGCCGCCTATTTATGTCCGGGTGTACGGTCATTTTAAGATCGTAAATTATGCCATCTTATATCGGGTACCCTTACATATACCGATCTTCAAAAGATATTTATATTGTGGGGTGTTTTGGGCCAAGAGAGAAACCAGGCGAAGGCGTAGACGGGTCCGGTGTATAGCAATCTATTCTATCAGCCAGCTTCTTCGCTCCCCTCGAGCGCTCTAGTCCTCGAGCATGTTGGTGCTTCCGCTCGCGCCGTTTGGCACGCAACTGTGCCGGCCACAGATGCCCTCCCCCTAGAGAAGGTCATCCTGGTCTGATCTCGATGTCGGTCAGAGCTGTGTGCTGGCTCGCGGGGGTGAAATGGCTTGAGGCGACTGACGCAAACGATGTGTGGTCCATGAAACCTGCGGTCTTAGGTCGGCGTCTCAGGTTCCCCGAGGTAATTGACGGATGATGTCTGGCGAATAACTCGAAAGGGACCATGGTAGTGGTGAAGAAATTTTTCACACCAGCCGACTTGGCGAGTTGGGAAAAAAAGTAAAACAAGGTCATCGGGTCTGAAGTAGCGATCTTGGTGTCGATCATCGTAATCACATTTGGATTGTTGTTGGTGTCGGATTGTACTTGTGCGGGCGAGTTGACGACACGCATCTGTACGCTAGGTAACTTGTGAAGAATAGTCATCGTGCAGGGCGTTCTCTGGGTAAGGCAAAACAGCGTCGAGGATTGTGGATGGTTCGCGCCCGTAAACCAAATAAAAAGTAGGGAACCGAGTGGTTGATTGGACGGATGTATAATATGCGAATGTCACGAAGGGAGAATGATGTTTCAGTTGGAATGGTTGTCTGAAATATACATGGAAAGCATGGCTGCGAGAGTATGGTTAAAGTGCTCGGTAAGCCCGTTTGTTTGCAGATGGTAATGAGAAGTTACGCGATGTTCGATTCTGTAGACGCGCAGCAAGACTTCAACAACAGTGTGGGCCATGGATGATTTCCCGCGTTCACTGATGAGTGTACGTGGGGAACCGTGGCGAAGAACGATGTTATGCAAGATAAAGGATGCAATTGCTTCAGCAGTGGCATTTTGTAGAGGTGCTGTTTCGACGTACCGTGTTGCATGATCTATGGCCACAAGAATCAAGCGATTGCCACTTGTGGACATAGGAAGTGGACCAAAAATGTCGATGCCCACGACCTCAAACGGGTGGCTCGGGGGAGGGATGGGCTGAAGTAGGCCGGAAGGCCTGCTGGATGTTCTTTTGCGACGCTGACACGGGGCACATGTTTGGACATAGTGGCAGACCGCATGATACATGCCTGCCCAGAAATAACGATGGCGAACGCGGGCATACGTCTTGAAAAGTCCAGATGTCCAGCAGTCGGGTCGTCATGCAAAAAACACAAAACTTCGTGACGTAACAGTGACGGAACAACAAGAAGCCAATGTTTCCCATCAGGGTTATAGTTGTGCTTGTAAAGCAGGCCGTTAAAAATGGCGAAGTCTCAGCTCTTTTTCACGAAACGGCGATGACTGGATGGATTTGTACCTTCGATGTGTTCCAGAATTGATCGAATTCAGGCGTCGGCCCGTTGTGCGGAAATGAAGCTGTCAAGTGAGAGAGTTGGGAGCACATGGGGTGTGTCCGCACTAAGCGTTGCAGTGCTGTGCGGAGCCAGCTCAGGTAATGGACAGCGGGACGGGCCATCGGCGTCTTTATGTGTCCTTCCCAATTTATGACGAACAGAAAAGTCATACTCTTGTAATCGAGGAATCCATCGCTCGAGGCTACCGGACATGTTCTTCATAGACGAGAGCCAACAAAGAGAGTGGTGGTCGTTTACGACATCGAAGTGACGACCGTAGAGATTTTTGCGAAATTTAATTGTTGCCTTCACGACAGCAAGGCATTTGCGTTCTGTCGTCGAATAGTTTGCTTCCTGTTTTGTTAAGGTGCGGTTGGCATATGCAACAACGTGTTCTTACTTGGACCTCAAGACTCGCTGTACAAGCACGGCCCCTAGTCCACAACCGCTGGCGTCCGTGTGGATTTCTGTAGGAGCGAGTGAGTCGTTGTGGCACAAAATTGGTTGTGTGGCAAGGGCATGGCGAACAGAGGTAATGGCAGTAATGCAGGAGGCGGTCCATTTGTATAATACATCGCCACGAAGTAGGTGTTGAAGGGGGCCTCGATTGTTGCAAATCTTTTGATGAATCGTCGAAAGTATGATGGAAGACCAAGAAAATTGCGGAGTTCTTTTCTGTTCTTGGGGGTCGGAAAGTCTAGGATTGCACGAACTTTCTCAGGGGCAGGGGCCACACCTGCTTGGGTTGCGATGTGACCAAGCACCTCAATTTTCCTTGCTGCAAAGCGACACTTTTTTGTGTTAAGTTGAAGACCTGCGTTGAGAAGGCAAGAAAGTACTTGAGATAGTCGGTCTAAGTGTTGTTTGCATGTGTTTGAATATACAATGATGTTGTCCAGATAACACAAACATGTTGTCCATTTCATTCTACGAAGAACTGTTTCAAACATCTTTTCAAAATTAGCGGGTGCATTAGAGAGGCCAAATGGCATTACATTAAATTCAAAGAGGCCATCAGGGGTGGCGAGAGCAGTTTTTTCTTTGTGCTGTTCAGCCATTGGTATCTGCCAGTATCCAAAGCGGAGATTAAGGGTTGAGAAGAAGCAGGATCCTTGGAGGGAGTCGAGAGTGTCATCGATTCGGGGAAGTGGGTAGACGCCTTTACGAGTAATTTGGTTGAGTCGGCGATAATCGACACAGAATCGAATGGACCCATCTTTCTTCTTGACCAGTACGACAGGGGAGGCCCATATACTGGAAGAAGGTCGGATAACCCCTTTCGTCAGCATGTCATACACGTGTTGCTGAATGAGTTTGCGTTCAGTAAGTGACACGCGGTACGGTCTGTGGTG
The DNA here is from genome assembly GCA_013358835.2 of Ixodes persulcatus. NCBI lineage: Eukaryota > Metazoa > Arthropoda > Arachnida > Ixodida > Ixodidae > Ixodes > Ixodes persulcatus. Next base: position 663,751 of record JABSTQ010009592.1, on the reverse strand, counting down.
GACGGTGGGCGCGTTTGCAGTTTTAATTCGATGCTCGGCCGTGGTTTGTCCATGGCTGGATGAAGAGTAATCAAACGCTGCATGAAAATTTTGAATTTGTTGTTGTTGTTTACGGTTTTAAGGGCGCAAGAGCAACAATGTCCATACTGCGCCAAACAAGGTGCACGCGAGTCCTGGCGTGTGCCACCCCACAAGGGATGGTGGGCATTAAAATCTCCTAAAGGTAAAAAGGGATGAGGGAGCTGAGTAACTAAACCATGGAGATCATGAATATGCAGTGGAGCATTTGGTAGAATATAGATGGAAACAATGATGATAAAGCGGTCCAAGGGGAGAGATACAGCTACCGCCTAAAGGGGTGTAGAAAGAGCAATCTGAGAACAAGCAACTCCATTTTGGACGATCACCACTACTTCACCAGATGAGGTTGATGTGGAACGATCCTTTCTAAAAACTTGGTGACGACGTAAAATAGACGCATGATGATCATTAAGGTGTGTCTCTTGTAAAGAGAGAGCTATAGGACGGAGGTCGTCCATAAAAAAGTTATCATCAATATTCCGTAAGAGGCTGCGGCAATTCCACTGCATAAAAGTAAATTTAGCCATTATTCTAAAACAAGGTTCAAAGATTAGTAAATCAGTAAAAGTAGTGAGGTACAAGAAAAGTGAAAACGTTAACTTTGCCGCGCAGGGCAAAAAATAATGTACATCACTTTGGAGGGACTACAGGTTTTTTGTTTTTGTGTTTATTTTTAGAAATCTGCCACTCCATGTCGTCTTGCTCAGACGCATGAGTGGAGACTTCTGTTCCCTCATCCATAGCCTCTCCTTCCTGAGGCGAGGCCTTTGCTGCAGGTTTGGGTTCGCTCGGAGAAGGGGCCGCCATGCCCCGTCCACGACCAGCTATAGCCAGAGGGGCGGAGGAGGTGCTGGGCAGGGCGTCGCCCGAGTTCACCCGTTCGTGCCCCTTTGGCAATGCAGGAGCGGCACGAGAGCCATGCCGCTTCTTCGATGATGATCTCTCCAGGAAGTTTGAAGAGAGTGTCGACCCTTCTCCCTGGAAGGAGATCGCAGAGGAGGGACGGTTGCGGCAGCCACCGGCCCATCCTGGGTTTGGGAAACAACCTGAGAAGATACAGGCTGTTGCCCTGTTGGAGCGCGAGGGTTTGCACTCTGGCTGGGAGGGTCCGCAGAACGCCCAGCCGAGATTGCATGCCCCGGAAGCTGAATCTTCAGCTGGGGCGTGGGGGACTGCCGTGGCTTTCCATAGTCCAAAAGGGACGTCTGGGTTGCCACTGCAACCTTCAGTGGTGCAGGTCCCCGCTGCACCATTTGCGCATAGCCGCCCTTGAGCAAGAACGCAAAGCGACGGCGCGCTTCCGGGTAAGAGAGGTTTTTTTTTACCTTCAAGGTAAGAACTTTTTTCTTTTCTTTCCATGCCTTGCATGATTGAGAATGCGCTGGGTGTGGATCACTACAGTTCACACAATGGGCTTAATTGGAGCAAGAGTCCGCTGAATGGTCATTTTCCCCATACTTGCCACAAGTGGCCTTAGCACGGCAGTTCTGAGAGCCGTGGCCAAACCTCTGGCATTTAAAACACCTTCGAGGATTAGGCACATAGGGCCTAACCCTGCAGTGGAGATAGCCAGCCCTAACAGCCTCGGGAAGTGTGGTGGATTCAAAGGTTAAGGCTATGTGTTTAGTTTTCCGCTCTTGACCGTCCCGAGGCATGGAGATGCGCCTCGCAGCTACAACTCCTTGGTCAGAGAGCCCGTCAAGTATTTCAGTGTCAGAGGCCTCAATCAGGTCATCTTCGAAGATAACGCCCTGAATAGTATTGAGTGTACGATGGGGTGAAACAATCACTTTCTGTTCAGACAGAGAATTCAAAGCAAGGAGTGCAGTACTCTGCTGTCTGGATTCAATTTCCACGAGTAGGTGACCTGAGGGCATCTTTTTGGCTTTGAAGTTTTTTCCGACCGAACTTTCTAGCACTTTCGCAACAAGAAAGGGGGACATCTTGGAGAGTGGTGTATAGTCTTCAGAGTGAATAACCAAACATTTGGAGAATGTAGGGGGAGGTGAGGTCATGTCATTCAGAGGGACTTTCGTGCGGACCCTTTTCAGGGCCCGATCAGAGGGAGGTTTAGCTTTGGAACCCATGAGAGATGGGAGGAGATTGAGTGCCCGGGTGCACCGCCCACCACGGAGCCCCACAAGAGGGTAGGTAATGTCCCATTACAAGAAAACCTTGGCTCACACAATTACTCTACCAGTGCTGCCCGGGCACTCTACCCTAGTGTGGTTGCAGGGACAGGACCTGTTTCCGCTCAAGGTTGGCCCTTGCCGCCTAAGAAGGTGAAAAAGGAAGGAAGAGAGTGCAGAAGAGAAAAGAAAGAGGTGGGAGGAACAGTAAAAGAAGGAAGAAGAGGGTAGAAGAGGCGACTGACTGAGTCATCCTGATCGGGCCAAGCCAGGACACCCGTCTACGAGAAGCAGGGACCGAAGCGGTGTATTGCCTCGCCCGGGGGGCCCCTGAAGGGTCGAAACATACCCCGGGCTCAGCTCTGCCACCAGGGTCCCCTTTTCCCAGGGCACGGGTTAAGCCACGCACAACCAGACGTGGGTGGGCGAACCCACATGGCTCGGGGTTCGTAGTGACGCCACTCACAAAGCACCTACTTTAAAGTAGGTGCCCCCTGCGTGCGGGTATGGTGGCTCACGTCGCTGGGGTCCGTGGTGACGCTACTCACAGAGCACCTAGCACCTAAGGTACAGGCGCCCCCTGTGGAGCTCGGGGTCTGTGGAGATGCCACTCTCCAATCACCTGCTTTCACAGGTGCCCCCTGCGGGGGGAACTTTTGAAGGAGAGTGGCGAGAGGGCATTTTTGATCATGGGACAGAGAGTCGTCGATGGTGGTCCAAAGCTGAGTTAAGGATGACGGGGAGGTCAACGTTTTGGGATATGTGATGGAGGGGTTTTCTTCAACAAGGGATATAATATTTTCGTCGCTGAATGATTGAGCATGGGCGAGAGAAACTCCCCTGGGGAGAAGAACGTTGTGGTTGGTGACATTTTTGAACGGAATCGAAGTGTGACCTCCCTTAATAGATGCAAGACTGCAAGGTAAGAGAACTTCTTTCTTTGAAACAGTGTCGTGTATCGGCTGTAGAAGAACGTCGCTAGATATCTTGGAAGACGTTGACGCCATTAAAAATGTCGTATACCTTGGTGGGAGGACAACATCTTCAGCTACGCATAGTTTGATGTCGTCTAAGAGCATGGCGGGTGGGGAGCATATTTGGCCTGTGGTCCAGAACTCAAAGTTTGAGCAATCGATTATGGCATCGCACGTTCCTAGAAAGTCCCATCCGATTATAATGTCATACGTGCATTGGAGCATCACATGGAATTCGACAACATGATAGCAGCCTTGGGGGACGATACGAGCAGTGCAACACGCTGTCGGATGTATCGGGTTGGTTCCGGCGCCACGAAGGACGTGTGTTTTTAAGGGGGTCTTTACGAAGGGCGGTACATACATCCTGAAGCATAACAGATACGGCTGCGCCTGTGTCCACGAGAGCAAAAAACGATGATGGTCAATTATAATGCTTATGAGGTTATTCGGTAAAGAAGGAGGCCTAGTTTATGATCTAAACTTAGCAGTTTCACCTCCGCAAACTGCTGACATTAGTTTCCCGAGGAGAAAGCGGTGCAAGGGGGTCCGGCGTTCATCGGAGAGATGGAGTGGCGACGTCTGCAGGGTGAAGGCGACCTGGGGCGGGCCGGACGTCGGGAAGCTTCGGGTGGAAGAGCTGCGTCGATATAGTCTCGGTTGAAGTAATATTCATTCCGATAGCGTGGAGGACTTGAAAATGCGCTGTCACGGTGCTGTTGCGGCCAGTTTCGGCTTTCGTCGAAGCGGCGGCGTCTGCAAAAGCGATTGTCTGATGTTCGCCATGTGGCTTGTGTCCGTTGCGACCTAGGTGTTTCGGACGTGAGAGCTGCCATTTGTAGAGGTCCAACGGGCTGGGATGACGGGGGTGAGGGAGGTAGGCGGAGAATTTAAGCGTGCGTCGGTCATGGTTGTGCAGTTAGTGGCGTAAATGGTAGGTTTGGGTCGAGCTTGATAAGCTCATTTCGGATTAAATTCCGAATAGGTGCAGAGTTTGAGGGTGCATATTCTGTTGTAGTCGTCAAGAGAATACGTGAAAGTTCTTCCCTAACAATGTTTCGGACGATGTCGTGCATGGCTGGTCCGTATGGCACGGACGGGATGTCATTGGCGGCAGGAAGGGAAGTGGTGAAAGGAACCCGCTTCCTTTGAGCTGCCACGAGAGATTGACAAATAGTGACGATTGCCTGGACATCGTCTGGAGGCTCCAAGACGAAGAGGGGTACGGCTTCTCCGCTATGCCTATTAATACATGTCGTACTCGTTCAAATTCCGGCATGTTCACATCAATTTTATTACAGAGAGTGAGGACATCCTATATGTAGGATGTGCACCCCTCTGACTGAAGCTGGGATCGGGTAGCCAGCTTTTTTCGGGCCACTGCCTTGCGGTCTTCTGGTCGGCCGAATACTTCTTCAATGCGTTAAAAGAATATTGCCCAGGTGGCCATTTCCGCTTCGTGGTTTAAGAACCACACCTTCGCCACATCACTTAAGTAAAATATTAAGTTGGCTAATTTTGTTGGGTCGTCCCATCGGTTAAGGAGGCTCACCCTGGTGTAGAAATCTGCCCACTCCTTGATGGCTCTATGACCAAGGCCCGAGAAAACTCGAGCGTCCCGCAGACGAGATGGTAAGCAGATGAGGGGAAGCGGCGGGTGGGTTGCCGTGCGCGGAGCCACAGTGGTCGGTAGTGGAACTCAAGGTGGGATTCCAGAAAGGAGTGAGGCTGTGAGAGCAGTAGTGGTGACCGGTGCTGTGGTGACGGGGGCTGTTGTCAGTAATGATGACGGGTGTTGTGTGGATGCCACATTAGTTTCTATGGGCGGTTGGGGGAGTGGTCTATTGCGAAGCTCCAGGTTGGTGTGGATGGAGGATCTGATCAGGGATGGCGTATGGGGCGCGTGACGTCACTGGTGACGTCACCAGAGATGATGAGGTCATCAGTAACGATGACGATGACGTCATCGTGATTACGTCATCGTCTTCGTCACGGGACCTCAAAGGGGTTACGTGACCCCCGTGAGGTCCCGTGACCCTCGTGTGGCGACGGCGACGCCGCTCGGAGGGAGGAGTAGCAGACAGGATGAGGAGGTGAGGAGGAGTGGTATACCTTCCCCTCAGTGCCCTTCCCTCATCCTCAAGAGCTGCACTCTAATTCGGCGTTACAGGGAGTTGTAAAAGGCTTTCATTTTTTTAATGGAATGCTCATAGGATACTTAATATATACAGTAAGGCTTGCGGTTGTTCGAGCTCTGTAGCGAATATATTCACATATTTCTGGTAGAGACCCGCCGCGTAGCGGATAATTGCAACTTCGGCAGCAGTGTTGTACAGAGTGACGTTACAAGGAACGACGTTCTTTGAAACGACGTTCCTTGAAACGACGTTCCTTGAAACGACGTTCCTTGAACGCGTTTTGTTTAGAAGGAAAGGAGGAGCGACGACGGAGTTCCTGTCTTCCTTTTAGAAGGAAGGGAGGAACTGCAACGGGTTCCCGTTAGTTTTTCAGAAGAAGAGTGAGAGGAACGGCGTTAATTAGTTTGTCTATTAATCTGCCATTTTATCCGAATTTAGTAGGCATTTAGTCTTTAATATTATCGACTATTTTAACACCGACTTCGAGGGACGGAGAAGTGTCTGGGAGATTGTCAAAAACAAGGAAACGGAAGAAATGTGATCCTGGCGACTTGACACGTATAGTTCGAGATCAATATTTTTTTCACTCGCACGCATTTTTTTATCTGCGGATCATCCCGCTCAATACATCATTATAATACGCAAATATAGCGTTACAGTATGATGACAGATTCCAATCTTAGAACGGCAAGGCAGGCGACCGTTGCTTTCAGATCTCAGAAAGGGAACTCGTTTCTAGATTGAGAAGACTTTCGTTCCTGTTTCAGAGGAACGTGTCCTACACTGTTCGCCGGCGCCCTGGAATGCATGCGCCGACACGACTCGGGGGGGAATCCGGTTGCACATGGCAGACTAAACATACGAGAAGAAGGAGCTTTGCCAAAGAAGAAAGCACATAGTGCACGATGAGCACGGAAAAAGCAACGCCTAGAACACGAGACGACTTGGGAGGACTCGGAGCAGCGGTGGGAAAGGACGAACATAATGTCTGCATAACTATATCCTAAACTGGCCACGAATTAATAAATTCATAAAAAAAATCTTTTTTTAACAACACAAAAGTGACTGCAAAATAATTGGGCGACAAAAATGGGCGCCTGCGTCTACACAGTCAACTATTATACACCCTTAAAGCCGCGGTCACACCGCGAATGCATCGCACAAAAGACGGTCGGCAGGCACTGCCTGAAGCGTGTTTCTTTCTTGTACGTCGCCTGTCACATATTGGTTATACAAAAACTCTCTGCAGACATGTTGTAGACGAGAAAGACAGCCAGTCCTGTACCACTGCTAAACTGGTGTCTTCAACGTGCATAACGCAGTAGTAATACAGGAACGATCGCCCGCCGGTACAATGCTCAGCCAGATCGCGCAGGGGTGGGGATTGAGCCCCGACGATCCCTGGGCCGGTTTGCTGACGAGTAAGGGTGTCTTTACCGGCGACTGAAATAGCCGCAATAGGGATTTACTAAAAACAAAATACCTATAACCTTTTTTTTATATAGCGGAGTTGTTAAGGGCTAGTTTCCCCAGAATCGTGTCCATCTGCACAGAAATGTCGACACAACATTCTAGTTGCCGCCGTCGCTCATAGATGGCGGTAGCTGTTCAGAGTGTTGTGTTTGCCGGTTGTCTGCTTGCCGCCGTCGCTCATAGATGGCGGCAACCTTTCCAGCCTTTTTACTCTGGCTTGCCGACTTGCGGACGGACATTACTTCATTCCCATCATAGAACCGCTTCGCTGGTCTGCCTACTTCGTCAGAGTGGAAAGGCTGAAAGTTTTTTTAAGATTTACAGATTTGTTGAAAAAAGAAGCAGCAGCTGTGCATGGGCACCGCCATAAACAACGTTCAGGTTTCGTTTAATTTTATTTTGTTTTCTTCAATTCATTAATGTAAAGTTTCTTAATCACTCATACGGTAGGGATGGAGATTTATTCCCTCTTCACTTTCCTATTTTTCTATCTATCTTCGACGTCTTCTTTGTTATTTTTCTCTTTGAACTGTACAATCATTACCCTAGAAGGCCAGGTTATTGCCAACTTAGGTTCTACTGTGTCCTTCTTTCCAGCATTGACCTTTGTGGGGGCTCGTCAACACCCGCTTTAGTGGTTCGCTACCTCGGTGATACAAGAGGTCAGTAATGGCGGCTGTAGTCTTGCGCTTGTGTAAAGTGTCAATAGAACGAGCGTTTTTGATAATTTGATCTGATTTTTGGTCTCACATTTTGCATTTTATTACTTACTCGAATGGTAACACAGATATACGTAACTACATTACCATTCACACGAGGAAGCACGTAATACATTATCAACAGAACGCAAGTTCACTTTTGAAAGAGAGGTTATCAAAAGAAAATACGTAAATGCAAGGTGTTCAGATTTTAAAAGAAAGTTTTTAATATCTACACAGCTCGATTTTACATCACGAAAATACACAAGTATGAGTTGTGGATAATTAATAAGAAACACACAAATTGAGTAGCGCGGGAAATGGCTAATCTTTCATTTCATTCGGTGAGAAAACAAAATATTATTAAAAATGTGCTCATTATTAAAAAAAATGTAATACATGGTGCGTAAACGTTTGAAAGACTTATAGAGGGCGGAAGGAAAGATTGCGTTGCAGGAAAAAATAAGTTGCCGGCCCAAATGAGTGAACCATCTTGAGCGAACATGTACAAGACACAACCAATGACTGCTAGTAGACACTGCAGCCGGAAACAACTTCAGTGTTGCATGTTGATGGTGCACTTCTTAGTTTCGATATGGGAATACAAACACTTTAACACTTTTGGAAGAAAGACAAATGTTCAAATACTTCTTAAAAAACAAGGTGATACAAGACATTGCATTGTAATACAGCATAAGCACTCTAGTTGCATAAAAGCTGCACATACTTTTAAAGCTTGGAGAAATCGGATATAGAGACCTCTACCAAAGAACGCTTCATAATAATTATAGCGCAAGCAAAAAAAAAATGATGAACATTTACTGAATTGAGAAATGATGCCAAGAGGTCTACAACACGAGCATATACAACAAGCACAATGAGAAATGTGAACTGAAGCCAAGGTTAAAACCTAGCTTAACATAAAGATTTTTTTTTACTCAAGCACATAAAATGATAACACGTTTTAACCATTATGCCTTGCTGACACGCCCAAAACTTCTTTTTGAACACCATCATTTCGGTGCGTCGCAAGGTGGAGAATAAAAATCACGACTATTTAATTCGTGATTGAAATTATAATGTAAATCGTGACTTAAATAAAACACTTTCCCCCAAAACAAACCGGAAATTAATTTTCCTATTCATTTTGGGTATCACTTTATGCCTTTCATGGGAATTTATTTTGTATTTAAAGAAAAGAAGGATCAAACAAAGGATATATACCAACAAAAAGTAAGGACGCAAACGAGCCAGTGAAGGTTAGACTTAATTATAGACAAACCCCCGAGACTGGGGAAAAGACCAAGAGAAACACAACTCACAGGGTCTCTGTGTGTTTTGTTGTCCTTTATCTTTTCCCCAGTCTCGGGGGTTTGTCTTAAATTATTTATATCAGGCATCCATTTTTTATAAACACATCTAGCGACAGAAAGTCACTTTCTTCTACCTGAAGTGAGCAAACTCACGTATACCTAATTGAAATCAAATAAATTTGATTTATATTTTTGCACCTTGTTTCCTTCAGTCCATTGCAACTTCAGAAGGTGCGAGGATTAAATCTGAAGAAGTTCGAAGATGTAACTCTAGTTTCACGAGCTTAATTTGAAGCCCAGTATAGTTTCAGTGAATTATCGACAAACATGTATGCGCTTAATTTGTGACAAGACAATTCAAGCTTCAGAACCATTGCTATAACGCCAGAAGCGCCCCCGATGGCATCGTGCAGTGGACCAGGTTGAAGAGATGCTTTCCTTAAGTGACCTGACTATCCCTCTTATGATACAATTTTTTTTCTTCAGAGTTATCAATTTGTGTCACGTCTTGCTGGCTGACTCGTGCAGGTTCGCGTGATTTTTTTCTTTCTGGAGTGGCTTTCTTGCCAAGGCGTCGAGATCACCCATAGTTTGATCGGGGGTTGTGATGATCCTTTGCGCACGTAAAGGTAAGGTAATTTCAGCTCATCTTCAGAGGTCTTCTTCGGCTATCTGTTTGTTTTCTTTTTGGGTCATTCCGCCTTTGTGTGGCCACCTTGTGCGTTCCACAAACCTGTGCTTCTTGCGTTGCTGCTTAGGAGGTTGCGATGGGAGGTGAATTCGCATACGCTGCCCGTGGAGGATATGTGGGACCAGTGAGGAATGTCTTTGTGCGTCAAGGAGCTGCAAGACGCAGCTTGCAGTTTGCATAGTACGCGGGATATGGTCCTTCAAATTTAAAACACTTTCTGCTGGGAGCGTCGGAGTACACATTGGCAAGATGTGATTCTCCACATTTTTTTTTTGCATTTCGTTTTGCCTTAGCAGTAATTTGCCACAGGAACAAGAGTTTGGCATTTGAAGTACCGAGGAGGAGATTGAATAAGCTTAGATAATTCGTGCGTTGAAAATCCCAAGTCCACATTTAGCTTTCAATCGGTGCTGGGTTTGAAGGTTGGGACTATACCTTTGCTCTGGGTTGCGATTCGTCTTCAGCTGCTATAAAACCTTGTTCACTGTACTCTGACAGCAGAGTGAGGGAATACATCTTTGACCCTTCTGATAAGGCCACGGTCTTGACGAAGGCTACAGTCGCGGACGCGATGAAAAAGCCCAGGCCAGAGTGTGACTCAAAAGGCCTGCAGCTCTATCTGTCAAAGGAAAGCTCGATAATTATCGAGGCTTCTGCGGTTGTTAAATATTTGTCGGCACTCCCCGCTTGACCAGCTGTCGCTGAGTTAATGCTGATCTCAGCGCCGAACGTAGAGGCGTTCCGCGACAACAAGGCAAAATCAAGCGCGGCTGCAACCATTGCGTCTGCAGGTTGAGCGATAAGGGTTTGGGCGTTTCATCTTAATTGACAATAAGCGGTTTTTAGTTTATTTCCCCAAGCACTGCTACTATCGGTGTTGACTCTGTAATTGTTAAGCGATCAAACGGGGAGTAACGACAAGAATCGAGCAGCTGCTGAAGTGCCGCTCGTCCATACAATAATCAGATAACTCAGCCTTCTTCCGTTAGGTAGTACTGTAGATCCTCGGAGCCACGCAATCACCTAGGTTATTTTATACCGTCCGTGACTGGACCTAGTACAAACGCTGGAACCTGAATTAAGTTCATTTTGTCCTCACGAAAGATGTAGTTTGCACACTACTTCTCCACCAACTACATCGACGACGAGACCTTCGCGGTAAACCGGTGACGGAAAGCACTGACAAAATGCCACTACGTTGATTTCGTTGCTCAAACGAAAATGATTCTTCGGTTGGGGGCTCTTGCTTTTGCATACTGGAACAAGAAGTACTGGAATTCCAGCAGTTATATTTGCCTATTCCGAACAAGCACGAAATCGTCAACTTGGCTAGGAAACTCATTCATCGCGATGCCGTTGATCTGGATTTTATTAACAACTGATTTCTGACGGTTGGTCCGAGTCATGTTCGCCAACTACTGGTTTTCATAATGGAACAGCGCGAATGTTTGCAAGGACAAAGGAAGGAACTGGACAAGACGAGCGCTGTCTTGTCCAGTTCCTTCCTCCAAGACGAGCGCTGCCCTTGCAAAAATTCGCGCTGTTCCATTATGATTCCATACCAACTCGCCCAGTTATCCTGTTTACTGTTTTTCGCCGCTTTGCACTAAGACAGGGATGTGGGTTCTCAGCAGGAACGTTCCATACGTTTTACTATAAGGCAGTTTTTCTTACCGCTGGCCCGAGCCTTTGTCTAATTGACCACAATGTCACCTGCAGCGAGGTAGCACCCCGGCCTTCTGAAATGTGGTACACCATGACGATTCTTGTGGCAGCAGGGTACCGATAAAAATGACTTTGGTAAAATATAAAAAAATGTGGCCGGCTAAGGAAAAACGTCAATAGAGAAACGTACTTCTTCCTTCCTACAGCTATTCCAAAGGCCAGCATTCTCAGGGGAAAAAAGTATTGGACACCAAGTAATGTATAGGACTTTGTCTTGCTTCCCTTTTTGGCTTTTTGTCGGTCTAGTTCTGGACATAAATTTCAACCAATCATTAGACCATATAAACCACCAGACCACCAAATGTAAAAAAAAACAAAAAACGAAACGCAATCAGGCTGATAGAATAAGCAAAAAAAAAAAATGCTTGAATGTTTTTTTTAACGTGGTTGCAGTGCTTAGGTGGTTCCAGCGGTATCCTCGTACGTAGGCAGCCTGGTGATTAGCCAGCCTCTCTGGAATGCATCGGAATCAACAGACCCAGTGCACAGCGTGCCGAGTCATGCGAGAACGCATTGGGCGGAAGTGGGCAACTACATGACTAACTACAAACGAGAGGAAGCTGAGGCCGATTCCGACCGCCCAAATAACAATACACGGTTGGATGTCACTTAGTCCCAGTGCTTCCTCTCCGGTATTCGAGGGCCGGCCGTACTTTTGTTCACGCCTAACCCTACTCTTGAACTCCGCAAGTCGCTCCGCATCTACAAACAAACCGGCTTCAAAAGCATGGCTCATGAGTTTGTTTATGGACCTGTAGTACGGCGAATTCGATCTTAACCGAGGTCTCATGATTACGGGCGACAGGAGCGTGTTCGTCTGCACGAAGCCGAAGCGAAAGAGCTCTTCTTTGAGGCTTACAGCCTCGTCCGAGCTAGGCTTGAAAACGAACCAGGCCATCTTGCCAGCTTTCGCAAGCAGATTTTCTGACCCGTCCAAGCAATCGTAATTTTTTCGACCATCTGTCCGTAGTCCATGTGGGGCCAAGCCCGAAGTATGATTTCTTCTGGAAAGTTCACTAAGCAAGTAGCCGAGCCCATGGACTCCGCCGTCTTCAAAGACGTGTACTCGGTGAGCTCCCCATCCAGGGGTACGTTACACAACAGGGATGTGATGACTCCTTTGAACCCTGTGGCCAGTACTGCTACCATCAGATACCATACCCCGAAAAGAAACCTGAGCGAGTGAACATTTTCAACGTCCGGAGGCACGGGATACGCTTGCTGTACCAGGGACGCCGCAAGAGGTGACGCGACAGTGTGAAAGTCTGGAATGACCCCACTGACTCTGTAGAGGAAGGAACTAATCAGCAAACAAACAATGAAGCAGGCTAAGAGAGCCACCCAGACAAGGATGCTGAAGGGCAAGAAGATCACAGCTTCCTTTGGTAAGGGCTCCTGCGCTCTGACAAACGTTGCGAAACCGGCTCTATCAAAATAAAAAAGGCGTCGATACTGTTGGAAAGTAGAGATCGCGCGTAGTAACCAAGGGGGCATAAATAAGCCTTCCTGGATCAATCACGTTTTGACCCAAATAATAGTAAAGAGAATCCATACTTTGTATTTTAATTATATTTACAGAACAGTTGTCGTGACCCAAACTTTCCGTTAACGTGCGAAACGATGGACTTCGGCAAATCAGCGGCTCCAGGCACGCGATGGTAATTTCACGTCCCAGAATAGACTCGTCTATGGTTAGTCCCCCGTGGAAGTCACGTGTGGTATCTGGCGTGCAGTTTAGGCACCTGACGTTGTAATGTCCCACCAAAAGTATCTGCTGATCGCGAACGACAATGTGAAAATCCACCCCGCGCCGAAGCTTTTCAAAATCGTCCTTTCCTGCAAAAGCGGAATACCATTTGCTGATACGAAATTCGCTCAGGTTACTGGTTACTGTGCACAGAGTCGCCCAATACGGATGGATAAAAAAATCAACGTACAACGCATTAGTTGTTCTGCAGAATATACGAAGCGCAATATGTAGGTTATCCATGATTTAAAAGGTTAAAAAGCGCAAACAAAACAAGGACAATATAGACACAAAGACGACAGGACGGGCGCTATAACAGGCCTTCATCCATGGTGCTGCAGTTAAAATGGCACACGTCGCGAAGTGTGCTGAAGACTGTTTGTGAAGGTGGTAGCACCTTTAGGAACTCGGTAAGCAGACGGATTTCTTCCACTCCAAATTCTGGCGGGAATATGACGTCCAGGTGCGCCAAGCTGCTCGCATCGAGCAGCAGGTCCCGAAAGCCACGAGAACCCACGATGTCTTTCCAGTACGGACATTCTTCGGGGACGGAGGTCGGCGCTGTCGCCTGGAGCAGAACCATGACCAGTGTTGCTACAGTGGAATGAATAGCGCGCTAAGGTTGACTGATGTTCACTTTGTGGGGATTTAAAAGAAAGAGAATAAAGATGGCTCGTCAGGCGGGTCAAGCTAGCGCGCGCTCAGGACGAGCGCGGGTTAGAACGAATGTGGACACCAGCAAAACGGTTGTCTGTTCTTGAGTCTCCACATTGGCGCCACAGCGTGGGGCCCGAACCCAGGTTCCAGTACAGTCAGGTACGTTTGGCTTGCCTTTGCAGTCCCTGAGCCTATACGGACATTGAATTACTTCACAGCCGAGGTTGTTATTGTGACCGTTAGAATGTCAACTTCGCCCCCGCTTACGCGATCCCATAGCCGCCCCACTGCAGCGAACACAGCTCGTGCTACCGCGAATGGTGATGGAGCGGAGGACTCGCGACCGGGCTCCGATAAACCCACGGCAGACTTGGAGGTTCCGTGGCCCGCTGAGGGCCCTTCCCCAACGGCGCCGCTTGCACCTCTCTCCACGTTCGGCCCATTGCCAGAACAAATGGCGTTGTTCCTGGCGGAGATGTCGCGGCTCCTGCAGGAACAACGCCGTCCGCTACTACCCCTAGTTCCAACACCTCGGACGGGGACGTTGCGTTCACATGCCGAGATTCCGAAATATTCAGGCTACGCGGATAGAAAATCGGTTGCCGATTTTCTTGACGAATTGCGTGAATACCAGGTGGTGTCTGAAATGTCTGAGGTTGAACTTCTCTCACGCGTACTACCGACCGCACCCCACCGGCGAGTCGTGACCAATAAAGCACGCCTGTCCTGGCCGCCCTGGCATCACTTGCAGAGGCACAGCTCCCAACGCAACCCTATCGTCGACGGAGGCTGAGCAGTGACTGGACCCACGGCATCACTATGCCCTTGCCAAAAACTCCACAATCATGGCGTCTGCTCTGGGAGGGGACCAACGAAAACCACCTGATTAAGAAACTCCCTCCCGAGAGGGGGAATGATGTGGGGATTTAAAAGAAAGAAAATAAAGATGGCTCGTGAGGCGGGTCAAGCTAGCGCGCGCTCAGGACGAGCGCGGGTTAGAACGAATGTGGACACCAGCAAAACGCTTGTCTGTTCTTGAGTCTCCACAACTTTCAATAATTTGTTCAGTGGTTGGATAGTGCGCGGTTGATTCAAAAGTCAGTTATGGTGACCTTTCTGTTCTGAGATAAAACTCGCAGTGATATATAAATCAGGCTCCTGCCAGCAGTATGACGCGTTGCCACAGCACTATACCTATAAAGCATATTGTGTTTTTCATAACATCTGAGATTCCGCAATATCAGGCGTGCCGTGTCTCGTTTAATTAACACTTCCCTTCGAGTTGAGTGGTACAAACACCATTAATGCATTGTCTGAGTTCCTTCAACCGCTCCTCTTGAGGCGGGAATAAAGTTTCGAACATCTTCCTGATGACAACTGAACACGACATCTAAAATGAACGAAAGTGAGGTGGAGAGGAAAGGGATATTTGCACGACACTCAAAGCGAAACATGGGCAGACGAATTGCGGTGGAGGTAATACCCCCGCCACACGGCAAAATTGAAGGTCCTTTCCATCGAATGACATTAGAGAGGTTATGAAATCGAAAGTTAAACCAGTAAATATTTTTAGAGCGCAGCTTTTACGCTCCCGTTTCTGGCTTGAGCGGCGTCGGCATCGCTGTCGGCGTAACCGTGAGGTCACGTGACTCCCGTGAGGTCACTTGACAACGGTGACGTCACGTGACCCCCGTGAGGTCACGATGGTCACGTGACGTCACGAGGGTCACGTGACCTTACGGTTATGCCGACGGCGACGTCGAGGCCGACTCCGCTCGGAGGGAAGAGTAGCAGGCAGGATGAGGAGGTGAGGAGGAAGGAGGGCTACACGCTCCCCCCAGCACCCATCCCTCCTCCTCCTAAAAAGCTCCGCTCTAATTCGGTGTTCCAGGGGTTTGTAAGCGACTTTCATTTTTTTTTTATAATCATATGTAAATACGTTTGGTGCTCGCATCTCAACTGCTATTGAGGTGACTCGGGACTAGCCAAGCTGAGTTACAGCATTTTTCCTTTTCACCTTCCAACTGTAAACCGTTTGCAAAATAAAGACATTTATTAATATTATTATTATTATTATTAGCACGGGGACGTGTCGACAAAAAGAAAGAATGTGCCCAGACGAATAATCCTTATACACCGTTTCCCATTACGTCCGATCACAACTGACCATATAAAATCCTCGCAGCCAATCAGGTGGCGCTAAAAGTGTATCATCGTGGCGCGCGCGTCGTCTTTGCACGCTTGTCGTCACTGGCTGATCACACACAGTGAACGCTGCGTAATCTCGAATGTCCTTTTTTGTGTTTGATTGGCTTAGCCGCGGCGATAGCGAACGCACAAAGATGACAAGCGCCTGGATGATGCGCTTTTGTCGCCGTTTGATTGGCTCTTAAGATCGTAGCATTGGCTGCAATCGGACTTAGAGTGAAACTGATCAGAAGCAGATTTATCTTTGTAGCTTGTCTTAATTTCCGTTTGTTTTACGGGAATCTGCTCCACACTGGAACAATAAATGTGATCATACTATCGAAGTGTGGGGTGCCGAATGTTTGCTAACATGCACAGTGCTCTGGTTATTAACGCTTGATGAGCCTTTTGTTTTCAGGTTTCTATTTAGATCTCCACCCTGCAACGGTCATAACGTTCACGCAGAAACGCAACCGTGACATTTTGCACTGAATCAAGAATAATGGGAGCGCATTATATACTTCTACTGTGCGACAGTTTTCTCTAGCAGGAAGTTTAAGAGTAGCGTACGCAAACACTTTGCGTATGCGAAGAATGGCGTCATCATTATTGCGCATGCGTCGAACGTTAACCGCGTTTTTGCGCTTCGCGTGATCTTTTTTTGTTTGCGTTAGCAAGTTTTTCGGTAATTGCATGCGCACGCCAAGAGTCTTTGCATTCCTTGAAGGAGGATTCGTGAAGCGCCAGAGCTTGGCTAAAGCAAAGACGAGCACAGTTAGAAAGTGGCGGCTGCCAGGAACACGGCTGCAACCGCTTTGGTGGTCATCGTATGCGCAACGTCTGCGGCCTCCTCGCGACTGCGATTTTGATACAGGATGACATTGCACCACTGATCTCTATTTTAGTAGGCTGGATCGCGGATCGGGAGCCCGTCGGTGTCGCCACCGGCGACCATTGCTTGACACCAGGCAATACACGCAAGTCTATGGGAGAAACGGACAAAAGTAAGAACATTGAAGCATGTGCGTTGTTCTCGGAGCCGAGTATTTTATTGTTTGCTGCGATCCTTATGTCGAGTGTTTGGAGATCGAACCGATATTTGTCAAACGTTCGAACGCCGATTAAAAAAAGCAAACGTACTGGAGCACTTACGGCTGAGCTGGCAAGCTTGCTCTCGTAGAGGAGTAAACAAAGGAACTTGCCGTCAATGAGACCGTCATCGGGGAAGCCCAGAAGTTAATGAATGGCAACGAAGTTCCATCTTGACAGCGGCTTTCCGGGAGTGAGCGAATTCCGCGTGGCAAAGCCTTGGAGCCAGTCGTCTGCTAAACCCAACTCAACGAGACCGCCACCGACTCCGCGGTAACTCTAGGTAACTCTCGCCTCATTGAGCTGCACTACAGCGGAGTCACTCTCGACTACAAAATATTTATTTATAAGAACTGCGAAGGCTGTCAGTTATAATGTTTGTACGCAAGCTATGTGACGGGCTTATCGAAAAGCATCCAAAAAGTTTCAGTGCCGACAACAGCTTAGAAACGAGGGAAACGGCACTTTTTCTCGTTTTTCCCATAGAGTCCCATGCATTGGGTGGTGTCAATCAATGGCTGCCGGTGGCGACACTTGGTCCTAGCTGCCGATGCCGCGGTCCGCGATCCAACCTACTACAATAGAGATCAGTGCATTGCACTTCTACGGGAGGTGCCCCGTCACAAACACTTTGGAAGACCCGGCAAGGTGTGCAACGCTTGCCGGCAACTTGCTGCTCGCGATGCGCGAAACGTTTAAAGGCAAAGGTACGGTATGCGGAGGCCAGTTCGTGAGATATCTCTTGCCCAGGCGACGCAAGCTGACACGACAGGTCGATCGCTCGCGTCGCATTCTCGTATTTAAGCAAACCTTAAATGTTACTTTGAACCAATACCTTGTTTTTTGTGTTTTTTTTTCTTCTCAATTTACAAAATTTCCAGTGTGAAATCGAAATTGTTACTGTATCTTTGTGATGTTGCAAGCGCAACATACTTGAGCTCAAACATCTCTTGTGCGTAGCGTGCGCTAACGCAAGTGTTAAATTTAAAACTATCGTAAGCTAAAACTGCTTCCGTTATGTTAAAATCCCTATTGTTTTTTTTTCCGTCTGTCAGTTACGTGCAAGAGTGAGAAAGCAGGTGTCAAGCGAGGCGTATACATCAAGTCCCTTCAACAGGGGTCCCTTCAACAGTTTTCTGTGAAAACTTTGGGACCCCCGTCTGAATAAGTGTAATTATCTAACATCTTGTTTACAAATAAAAACACATTTTGACTTTTTTTTTTTACTACGATCACTATTGATTGCTCGTTGGCGATGTGTGACGACACCAGCAATCACCAAAGAGCATGCTGCGATGGTAGTTACAGGCGCTCTACGTGCTTGCGTCCGCAGGAGTAACTGTTCTAAAGCAAAAATGCTAAAACAAATGGCATTTCGAACGTGCGGTGGTCAACGGATTATGTTTATTATTTATTTTGAACCTCTTATACGTGGAAGGCGAGCGCGTGGTGTGCGTAGACATTCCCGGTATTTCCCTTGGTGCTTGGGTAATTATGAACGCAGTGTTCAGAGCAGCGTTGAAGTTGGTTTGCTCTGACGTACGTTTGCGGTGGTTCGCACTGAATATTAGAAACTTATCGATTAATGTGTGGCTGGTAATCAGAATCTTTAACTTGTATCACGGTGTAACGGTCATACGAGAATAAGCACATAACCTCTCTCGGTACTCATTCTGAAGAAATTATAATTAGATATTGCTCGCATCTTCTTTTAGACCTTAGGTCAGTGAGAAATTAATACGAGTTATTTTCGATTAGGCCTTAAATTATTCTGCACATATTAGATATCTAAGCACGGTGCAAAGCCAAGCGCGATTTAAAACCCATCAAAACCCTCATAATTTATTTTGCTTCAAAGCCTCACGTGTTTAAGGACCGCCCAATAATTGAATGCAGTGACTGACTCTTCAAGCGTATTCGCACCCCAGGCTTAACGCTGAGCTTTCTTTTCCAGATGCTCAGTCGAGGCAATTAGCAGGAGCG
Organism: Ixodes persulcatus; assembly: GCA_013358835.2. Classification (NCBI taxonomy): domain Eukaryota; kingdom Metazoa; phylum Arthropoda; class Arachnida; order Ixodida; family Ixodidae; genus Ixodes; species Ixodes persulcatus. Next base: position 644,866 of record JABSTQ010009592.1, on the reverse strand, counting down.
CGTTCGGTGTATTTGTACTCCCCACGGAGTTGTCGGCGGTGAAAGGCTAACTTAATTTTGGCGTATCCAACTCCGATGCATTGAGCGTTTGATTGCGCCGGGAAAAGGGGCTTTCGCCCCGAACCGCTCCGCATGAAAATGAACTGTACTCCATCTGTCCCTAAGCTCCCAGTGACATAAAAGGAAAGTTTCGGTTGCTCCAATTAAACGCTGAGATTGTTCCACGTGACTACGCTTCCACCTGTAAGACAGTCGCTTCAATGTCTCAATGGGTCAGGTAGTTTTCGGTCCTGCTGTGAGCTTGAAGGCATCCAGGGTCCATAGCCCCCGGCATCAACGTCATTGCGGAATTGCCACATCCGACGCTCATCCAACTCGTCGAAGTGTTCAAGGTTTGGATGTTTTTGGTGGAACTACGTTTTGCTACGGGGCATTGAGTACTCTCTCCGAAGTTCAACAACTTTGCGATTCCCCACAGCGAAGCACTATATTATTCATCGTTAGAACCCGTTGGCTGCTTTGCTTCTGAATGAAGTCTGATGCTGCCGAGTAGCATTATTCGAAGGAAGAGTAAAAGTGTTTTCCGAAAGGTATTCTGTACTCGTTCACAGAATTTGCCCCGGGCAAAGTCTATAACGTATTTTTTATTCTCGTCTTTTTTTCCCACTGTGAGGGGGTTATATGTTACAAAAAGTTGTTTTTTTTCTATGATTTTTTTCCTATATTTAGGGTTTATTATCCTACTATAGTAGTATAGACTTGCACACTCATTCAACCACGGTAACAATTATCCACACTTCTCCATAGCGAATTGTGTAACATTCAGCAAATTATAGGAAATTAGCGGCCCCAAATGTGGTACAAATTGTGTCGGTCCTGCTTCAGCGTAATACGCATTTCAAAGATCTGTGCAGAAGGCAGAAGAGTCTTTGTACTTGAATGAAACCTTCCCTATAATTTTGGAGCGCAAAATCAACAAAGCTCAAGAGAACAAAAGCTCAGTCATTAAGTCTTCGTGTAGCAATTGGACGCCCTAAAACACTGTCCTCCCCCTGCCCCCCCCCCCCCCCCCCCCCCCTCGTTTCCTATCGCTTCCGCACCGAAACCTTGCCTAGCCAACATTTTCGTGTAGTGGAGAAAACGCCCAATTTAATAATCGGTGCCGACACTTGGGCCGGCTTGCTAGAAGCAGCGTCTCAGCTGAGACTGGGTGAAAGAAAGCACTGCCAAAGCCAGCGCACGAGCTGAGCGGGACTCAAACTGCGTCTCAAGACGCTCGCGCGCCTCAGCCTTTGCAGTGCTTTCTTTCACCCAGTCTCAGCTGAGACGCTGTTCTATCAAGCCGGCCTTGATGTCGCATGTTAGTTTCTGAAACTTATCTGCCATTTGATTGTGTGCTTTTAGGCACTCCGCAAAAAGTCAGAATCTCCGGCAGTTCTCGCCATTCTTATAAAATTACAATGTATACCCCATGACAAAATGCTGTATGAGGGGGAGGGGGGAGAGGAGGTCCCAGCAAAATGGAAGATTTCGGGGGGGGGGGGGGGGCCCGGGCCCCATGCCCCCCCCCCCCCCCCCCCCCCCCCCCACTGGATACGTGCCTGTGGGGTGACATAAGCTTGTTCACAACCACCTGTGCGCGCATCACCGCACTGGGCCCGTTTGCTCGAAGCGCTAACCCCGGCTAAAGGTACTCGCAGTACCTAGGAGAGGGATTTTGAAATCACGTGACTGGCTCGCTAGGGATGCGGGGAAACATAGCCCTGGTGAGTGAACGCCGCTCGCTTTAAAACTAATGTGTCGTTGTAGCTGCAATATCGGGCGCGTTAGTCAGCAGCGAATGGTGCAGGAGGCTTTCGCTTTGCCTTACCTCACTCAAATCGCAAAGCATGAGCAATGACCTCGCCACATTTTTTAGATAGTCTTTCGATTCTGGCCATTCGTAAGTCTAAACGAACGCAAAAATTGTTCGCATGGCAACGTCTTTTAACAAGGTATTGACGTCACGAAAGGTAACCGAACGAGGGCGCCACCAAAACATCTCGCCGCTAATAGAGTCTTTTCTAAATTTCCCAAGCACTGAGGTGCGTGCTACGAGTGTAGTTACACGCGTTGCACGTGCTGGCGTCTTCAGTAGTAATTGTTCTAAAGCAAACATTCTAAAACAAATTTAACCTTGCACGCGCGTTCGTCAATGTGTTATTAAAATTATTTACTTCGAATCTTTTGTAAGAGGAAGGCCAGCGCGCGCGGACCGTAGAATTACACTTCCAGCGTTCTCCTCAATGTTCGGGTGCTATCAATACCCGGCCGATTGAGTCAAGGCCATCCACTTTCCAAAGACGTTGCCTTAAGGACAATTATCGCGTTCATTTAGGCTTACAAATGGCCACAATCGTAAGACTATCTAAAAAATTGCGGTGGCTTAGCTCGGCTCTTCCAGGATATACGTAGCGCGAGCTTATGCGCACAAAATGAGAGGCGCTATCAAGCGGCTCCGGTGAAGCGTCAGACTTGGCTACAGCGCAACGGAGGCGCACAGCTGGGCACGCGGCGGCGCCAGTGCGTCTGCCGTGGCTATGATGTCACTCCTCTGGAACGCGCAGACCGGTGAGGCGCGCGCGGTGGCGGCGGAGCCCGCGGCGGCGGCGGCTCCGGCGCGCCAGGTGTGCGCCGTGTGACGTCACTGCTCCTCGCGCTTGCGCAGCACGGAGCACGGCTCATTATGCGAGCCACGCGAAACTGCTCAACCTCGGCCAGTGTAGCTCACGCTACAAAAATGCGGCGAGGTCGTTGCTCATGCTTTGCGATTTAAGTGACGTAAGGCAAAGCGAAAGCCTCCTGCACCTTTTGTTGCTGACTAACGAGCCCGATGTTGCAGCTACTACGACATCTTATTTTTAAAGCGAGCGGCACTCACTCACCGGGGCAACGCCATGGTTCCCTGCATCCCTACCGAGCCAGTCACGTGATTTCAAAATCCCTCTCCTAGGTACTGCGGCTAACTTTAGCCGTGGTTAGCGCTTCGAGCAAACGGGCCGCTAAAAGGTTCACACCCCCTCAATATGAAGCATCTGTCAGATGATGAACCATTGCCTCGTGAGGAAGTGGCTTCTCCAAAACCGAATGTTCTCTGCAGTATTCACAATTGTGTGTATTCACAGTCACAGGGTCGAAGTATATCACAATAGGGGTGTTGGACAACAGAGCGGCTAAATCATAGTCAGTGATATCGAAACCATAAGCTATAACACAAAGCAAAATATTCTGCGCAGGTGAATCGCGTGCTAAAACCAACGAAATATTATGAAACAGTTTGGAAGTAACAACTCGTTCAAAAAATATCAACTGTGCCTCCTTGAGACTACAGAAAATAGCGGCGTTGTTCTCTGTACCATCTACCTTTCGGCCACAGCGGCAACTCGGAAGTGAAAAAGTAAAAAGATAAAACAAAGAAGATTCCAAATCAACGTACCTTCGAAGAAATCGTAGCTTTAACGTTTTCTCCGGGTTTGGCGTAATTCATCCAACACGCCGTTGAGTCCGGGTCGGGAAGGAGAATAAGTGGACCTTCGTTTCTCCGGCAAAATGTTCCCGACACCACATCTTATTTTTAAAGCGAGCGGCGCTCACTCACCGGGGCACCGCCATGGTTCCCTGCATCCCTACCGACAAAGTCACGTGATTTCAAAATCCCTCACCTATGTACTGCGGCTAACTTTAGCCGCGGTTAGCGCTTCGAGCAAACGGGCCACTAAAAGGTGCACACCCCCTCAATATGAAGCATCTGTCAGATGATGAACCATTGCCTCGTGAGGAAGTGGCTTCTCCAAAACCGAATGTTCTCTGCAGTATTCACAATTGTGTGTATTCACAGTCACAGGGTCGAAGTATCTAAGTAGGTATATCACAATAGGGGTGTTGGACAACAGAGCGGCTAAATCATAGTCAGTGATATCGAAACCAAAAGCTATAACACAAAGCAAAATATTCTGCTTAGGTGAATCGCGTGCTAAAACCAACGAAATATTATGAAACAGTTTGGAAGTAACAACTCGTTCAAAAAATATCAACTGTGCCTCCTTGAGACTACAGAAAATAGCGGCGTTGTTCTCTGTACCATCTACCTTTCGGCCACAGCGGCAACTCGGAAGTGAAAAAGTAAAAAGATAAAACAAAGAAGATTCCAAATCAACGTACCTTCGAAGAAATCGTAGCTTTAACGTTTTCTCCGGGTTTGGCGTAATTCATCCAACACGCCGTTGAGTCCGGGTCGGGAAGGAGAATATGTGGACCTTCGTTTCTCCGGCAAAATGTTCCCGACACCACAGCACACAACACTTAGAAGGGACTGGTCCTAGTATTCGCACACACAAAACGCTGGGGATTCGAGGGCCCTAAACTCGTCAAACACAACGTTGGAGCCGAAAGTTCATGGCGGTTCGATAGGACGCCGGCGACAAAAACGCAAAGTCATCGTCAGGATAGTCCGATCGGTGCGCTCCGTGGACTTCAGCCCCAACTTCGGGTTTGACGAGTTTAGAGCGCCTAGTCGCTGACAGACGCAGGGAATACGTAGGCGTCTTGTGTCCGCATTTTGAACGGCTTTCCACTTTGCCCGACTGCACACTAAATGTCTGGCTTTTGCATCGACAGCGAGCCGCTCGCAGTCTGATAAGTTTGCAGCGTCACGTCGCGTAATTTTTTTTTTTTTATTTTATATTTTGTATTAGATTTAGTCGGTACAACCTATAACAAACATCCATTTTTGGTACTCAGAGTAAGCGCCTCGGGGAGGAAGGTTCATAAAAAAAATATATATATATGTCCGGGGCCATCCCGCCTGCTTCGTCAGCATTATCGCTGATGCGTGGCGCTGAAAACAGTCTGCTGGCTTTCCTCGCTTTGCTTTATGAAAAGAGCAGCAGGCGAATTGACGTAGCTGACATACTAAAACGAAGCACGCACGCTTTAGTTTCTAGAAGCTGTTGCCGCAGCCAACACAATGAACCAGCGCCAAAAGCTCATTGTCACGACGCAGGTGTTTTCTATTACCGGCTAGACCATTCATACTCAAGAAATGCGCAGGGTTATGGAAGCATCCATTGTGCTCGATCGGTTTAGTCGCTAATAGTATGTAGTTCCTAGATGAGAGCTTCATACATGAAGCGATATTCTTTGAAGAGCCGACTACGTGGTGATGCAAGTTTTAGGAAGCGAATGGCGGCGCACAGCAGAAGACTGAATTTAATGACGCCACTTTGTTCCACCCTAATGTGCTTTGTCGATTTTATCGGTCGTCCTTACTTGCAAAAGGAAGTATCGAGGGACTTTAGGTAATAGCAAAGGCACAAATGGAATGAACGCCATGACGTCACACTGCTGACCCTGCTTGATTGGCTCAATCGTATTTTAGCCTCGTCTCTGGTCGGTCTTCAGCTGAGTGTACGCGACAAGGAGGTAGGGTATAGGGAACAGGAGGTGGCGTTCATACTCTCCGCATACGGAGCTAAGTCTAAAAAAAAGTGGGCGTGGCCACGAAATGAGCCTTCAGTCTCTATGTCAACGATACTAGCCTTTTCCTGTATTTTTTCTTCTACTAAGTTACACATCTTTTACCCCAGAGCCGGGTAATTTTAATCATTATCAGTGCACCTAGTTAAAGGACGCCCAGCAGACATGGCAAAGTAGAGACGGCGTGACTAACCTTCCCGTGTTACTGGGCGAGGTTCTGAGACAGATCGACTAAGCCCGCCTTGGTCACAATGGCACGGAGGTGACTTGGAAGAAAATTACACTTCACTTGACACCGGTAACAAAGTGGTGAGACCAAAAAAAAAATCCACCCCGCCAAAGCAAAAGATCTTTGACATAGTTTTTAATTACGTCCAAGCGCTGCTCTCTCAAAGCGCCCACCTTACAACCATCAATGACTCTGTCTAAAACTTTTAGCGAGAGTTAACGAATTAGTGTAGCAGTCCCTTTTATCGAAATTTGGAAATGGGGCCACGCAGAGTGTACCGAAGTAGAAGTTAACACCACTTTATCTTTGGAAACTGATAGCGCCGGAATTCGAAACTGGACCTTGGGCGACACTTGCAACTTATGGACGGCCCGAGCAGACTTTGAGTATAATTCAAAGTAAAATTGCCTCGGAAGGAGTTTGTCTCTGTCGTAGCTGATTGGTCCGCGCGGCAACGCGAATTCTTTCGCACTTCGCGAGATATTGCGAGAACCTGAGCGAGATTCAGAGCGGCGTCAAAATTAATGTGAGCTTTAGAACGCGATGGATAATAGATACACGCACTGTCACGTAACTTAGTACTTTGCACGCTTTGCGACACTTTATAGACGGTTTTATCGTAAGTAGCGCCATTTTGAGAGCGAGAGAAAAAAGGGGAAAGGGCTACCGGCGCTTTCCGCCTTTTTGGAGCGTTAGAAAGAGTGGAAGTCCTGGATCAGGGGCTTCGCCGGTTTTGGGTGTCTGCATTGCCCGAACTTCGTTCCCCTTTCCTCTCTGTTTAAAATTCCCAAACTCAAAAAAAAACCATGGGCTTGGATGGCGACAGTCTACTGGTCATCGGGACACCATTGTTCGGTTATAGGATGATCGAACAACAAAAAAAAAGCGTTGAATACTGTCTGAGGACCAATCTAGCTTCCAGAAAATCCGGCAAGGCGAGTGGGGCTGCTCTGTCTTAAAGCTTTATCGCTTTCCAGATGACCCCGATTTCCGGCGGCAGTGGGTTGCGTCCCTAAACCGAAAGAACTTCTCCCTAGAGCCTTCCTCTCGACTGTGCTCGGAACAATTTGTGAATGGAGCAGGCACCGTACTTAACGCTGTACCGTCGATGAACATGGGGTACGCTCGGAATGTTGCGTCCAAGATTTTTCGTGATAATTGCTGTTTCATCTTGTAACTTTTTATAACTGAATTTATCTTAATATTGACATTTTGAAGTGTTGACAATGACTCGATTTTATCAAATACAAAACTTAGTTGAATGCCCATTTCCCCCTCAGGGTGTGGCGAGAAATTGTAGAAAAGTTAGTTCTATCGGTTTTCCTAAATCGCGATCTCCTGCGCGATACCAGAGAGCCGTGAACCTAAGTTAACCGTTACAGCGCGACTAGATTCTTCTTACTTTCAAAATTCCTTCATAATGTAGCTGGAAAGAAACCATAAATTTCTGTTGCTGAAAGTTGAAACATATCGGGTTACAGGTTGTGGATGCCGTGACAGATGTCCCTCAGCGAGCATCACGCCACTGTGCCAGACAGTAGCGTCGGCTGTTTTCATAAACCAAAAACTTAAAAAATACATTTTTTAAGGCAGAGTGCGTCCAGCACCAAGGCTATGATTGGAGTAATTGAAGACATGTAGCTCATCGGGCCGGTTAATGAACGTTACGAATCCTTAGCAACCTGAGTGTTTGCGCGTTAAGAAGATGGTACGTTCCGGAGAGAGTAGTTTTCATGAAACTGGACAAAAAAGAGTTTTGAGATAAAATAAGATAAAATTAAGTTTTAAAATAAAATGTGCAGATTAATACCCCTGCAATGAATTGGCCATCAGCACGTTGCTTTGGTAAATTTGTCAAGTAACAAAGAGAAAAGCATGCTAAAGCAAGGGCATTGCCCCTTTCATAATTGCAGATATGCATCTAATTTATTTTTGCAAGGTAAAATCCTTGTACTTTTAGTTGAAAGACGGTGGGTATAAATCAGTATTAACAAGACTTCCAAAATTCATAATAGCCATGCTGTTGGACTTACATGTATGGCCGTGCACCTGGTGCAAACTCAGCGCTTGAATTCTGTCTACCTGCGAATGGGGAGGTTATTGTATGGTCAGAAATGCACTGCTTAATAAAGTTGCCGTTACATTGGCTACCACCAAATTCTAAACAAATGGCATCAAAAACACTGCTTTCCTTGTTGAAAACACTTGTTGAACATTTATCTTTACGGGATTGTTTCTCTTTTCCCAAAATACCGTGTTATTTGTTTTAGGTAGAGGTCGATCTTCATCTTAGTCTCGTACCACAGAAGAAACACATTGACACAGCTTGTAGCCACTTCAACTACACTTTGTCGAATACGTTTTTACGCTTCAGCCTCACCAACTTGAAACAATTCGTTCATTGTTTTCCACAACTAAGAGAGGGTGTTCTTCGGCAGATAACAAATTCATGTTTGTTAGTAGATCAACATCGAAGTTGACCACGTGAGTGGGAGCAAAACGACAGTTGAGGCATCGTTGGAGCAACGTTTTCTATTTTGGCATGTCTCAGACTCCTACTCAGTCACGAATCTTAGAGAGAGAGAGAGAGAGAGAGAGCAGTGAGAACTCTCACTTGTTGCGCGAGGACAATTGACGCAATCCTCATTGGCACTTTCGTGAGCCCAATGTTTTTTTTTTTTTTTTTTTCTGGTTCAGGATTTTATTGTCCAGACTTTGTTAGTCGACATTAGCACTCGATCATGCAGGGGACTACACTCGTGGTTTCGTAAGTGTATTCTATGTTAACTCTTTTGGCGCTGTGCTGTCATTAGGGAGAATGATACGCCCTTAATGATCCGTCTGAGAACTACAGACGAAAGTTTAATCTCGTTTTTCTCCTCTTTGGTGTAGCACATTGTGCCATAGGAAAGTTGAGGCAAAATGTTGCTCTCTTTTGTTTTTTTTAAGTTTTACTTTGCGATGGTAGTGAGAGAGGGCGGAGAGGCCCGTCAGGCAACGCGCCATTTTCTCTGCCTTCTGCGAATGCTATCAGCACGACATATGACTAAAAAACATACACTGTAGACAAAAAACGATGTTTATGATGGCCCAGTGGCAGTTTCACACTTCTTTTTCAGAGAGCACAAAAGTTGAAAACGAAGTTGTTTGGCAGGAAATTGGTATCTGTGTCAGAGGTGCGCAAAATCTCCACTAACACGCTCAGCATATTCCTTCTTTTAATGCGAAAGCATTAGCTGTCTCATGGAGCGAGCTGACGTACATCAGTTGAAGCGCGAAAACGCCACCTAGTTTCCCGTTTCCTTCGGTTCCATTGGCTGGCGCGCGTAGACGGGGCTCCCATTGGCCGCTACGCTCGTCAGTTTCCACGACCGCTCACCCCATGGCGCTGCGTGTCCATCAGCGCGCCGTTGTGCCCCTGGGCACGGAGCTTCCAAGGTCGCCGTGCCCAGAGGAACACGCGCTGACCGGCGACGAAAAGTACGCAGCAGACAAAAAAGGGAGTGGTCGAGCAGCTTGCATGCTTTCGCATTCACAGCTCATAAGAAATGCCTAGGTGTACCTCGAGTTTTTTTACTACGTTCTTTAATGTCTGTTGTAGGGCTTGCTTAGTGCTCGTGGTGACATCTGGGAACCACCATCTTCTTGAAAAAGGCATACATTTTTATTTCATGTAGTGTCTGATCTTCGTCACTACTGCCTCAGTAAACCCGGTCCTAATGGGGATTTATTTCACCTTCCTAATTTAGACATCTGTGGAAATGACGCCACATTAAGTTTAGGTTTACTGTAGTCACCAGATACCGATCCGGGAGTTCACTGACGCTGAAGATTACTGCTTGTATCTCAGTTTTCAGCAGTTTACGTTTAACGACATATAGATGAGTAGCTACGACATTGATGGATACATGTTTCTCAAGCACTCTACTTCTGACATTCATCTTAAATTGCCAAGCATGCATTTCCTTTCCAAGCCTATTCTACGACGAACAATTATCGAAAGTACTGACTCGTACTCACAGAGACTTCAGACACTTCATGTCAGGTGTCAAGCTCTCAATAATATTCAAATTAAGAAACACTGTGTCGTACCCTCTGGAGCGGTTCTTTCAGGTTTCGAATT